>NW_025907595.1:0-20937 GCF_018835915.1 Vigna umbellata | reverse complement strand
GGCTGATTTGATAAGTAGTCTGCCAGACGAAATAATTTGTTATATTCTTTCTTTTCTTCCATCCCAACAAGTTGTTGCAACCACTGTTCTCTCCAAGCGCTGGAATCTTCTCTGGCGTTCTGTTCCCTCTTTCGATTTCAATACCTTTAAGGAATATTTTTGGCTTCTCAAATTCGAAAAAACTCTCAATACGTTTTATAGCTCGGTGTACTCTTTCTTGGTTTGTCGTGGAGATCAACTCTTGTATAAATTTCGCCTTAGATGTTTCTCTTCCTTTGATATTACTGAAAGTATCAAGACACGGATTCAGACTGCTCTGAGTGGAAGTTGTAGAGTTCAAATCATCGACCTCTGTTGTCCTTGGGAGGACTTTGTCATTCCATCTGTGGTGTTTAGCTTTAAAACTCTTGTGGTTCTCAAGTTGAATTTCATAACAGTGGAAGATATTTCCTTTGTTGATTTGCCTTTGCTTAAGATCTTGCATCTAGAAGATATTATTTCCCCAATAGAAATTGATCTGCTTCTTTCTGGGTGTCCAAATCTTGAGGACTTAGAAGTCAGTGGTTTGAATTGTAAAACTAAAGGAAAGTTTATCAGATTGCCCAAGTTGGTTAGAGTCACGATCGATGTACTCTTCCTTCCATTGGAAATATTTAAGGATGTTGAAGTTTCGAAATTCGATTATGTAATGCCTGTGACATATTTAAGGTTTGGTTGACATTTATCTGATGTTTTGATATCATTTCGTTTTTCTTGCAGATATTTCAACCAAACCTGTACCTGAATTTTGACTTTCACAATTTAGTTCAACTTCAATTGAAGGTGGAACTGGATTGGCTTCTGGTCTTGAAAGTGCTCGATCATTGTCCCAAGCTTCAAAGTCTTGTCATTGACATTTATAAGGTTTAATGATTAAGTTTTTCAAATGTGGATTTTCTTGTTATATTTTCTTCAAGCATTAGTATTAATCCAATTTTTATGTTCCTTGTTATCAGTCCGATGTTCGTATATGTCAGACCTTCAATTTACCAGGTTATGAAGAAGATGTTTGGCCATACCCACAAACTGTTCCTGCATGCATTTCATCACACCTTAAAACCTGCTGTCTTATATATTACAGTGGTTCTAAAGATGAGTTTCACTTTGCAAGATATATATTGGAGAATGCAAAATATCTACGGACCATGAAATTCCACGCTCTTGAGGAAGAAATTAATGATATGAAAAGAGAATTATCTTCCTGCATGAAGATATCAGATACTTGTACCCTTTCATTTTCACGGCAGGCCCCCAACTTTATACAGGATTTATAACCTAGGGTTCTCAGAATACAACTATTATCTACCCAATCTTCCAGCACTACTCTACTTTTAAACAAACTACAAAAATCACTTACATCCCGAGAAGCCCAATCATAATTGCTGCCGCCGAATGAAGAGGAAGCTAGTTCTTCTGGGTTTTCAGTTAGCACATTCCCATATACAAACGCCTTTCACCACCAAGAATGGAGGAGATTTCATGGCACCTTCCTGTCGACGAAACTTCCGGCGTTTCAACACCTTCATTCAACCCCTTTTCTTCCATCGTCAACAGTGAACAATCTAGAACAGAGAAAAGATCTAGGTTTACTTGATAGATGCGTAAAAGAGAAGAACGACGTTGGAGAAGGAAAATCGTCACTGATAATGCCACAACTAAACTATCTCAACGCCTCTTCATATATCATTTCACATTAATGAGGGAAAAACTGATAGTAGAGCAAGACAAGCCGTAGGATCCACTTAGTCCAACGACTCTATTTTTACGCCTTTCCAAATACCTCAGAAAGCGGGAAATCCGAAAACATCCCAACAATACGGTGCGTACCAATAACCCTCCTCAACAAACGTGATCTCAACGTCCTATAGTTAGCCTACACGCACAAACCGTGTTAGCTAACTCGGACTCGGGGGGCATTATGTATAGTAGGATAGTGAACCGAGCAGATATCAACAAATACTCAAACGATCGCTTTGCTTAACGATCGATTTGGAATTATCACAACCACTCACAAGTGAACGATCAGGTATAACCAACTCAACTCGCGAACGATCGTCAACCACCTAGACCAAACGATCGCCATATCACCAGATATAATACTAACAACACGATCTGTTACATTATACGCTCGTCCATGTAACCTTTAACAACGATCATCCACCAACTAAACAGAACGACCAGCAAGGGTCAAATACAAGACAAATGCCAAGTTAACCCAATCAAATTACAGTCAACAGACGATCAGTTATGTTCATTCAAGCTTGATCAGTTAATCCAAATAAACCAAGAAAGAAGCTGTCAAAAATATGTAACCATGATAGCCGAAGTTACGGAACTAACTAACCAAGTAGCAAAGACTATTTTATTGAATACTAGTACACAGTTAAATGTAAATAAAGGATCCGCGTACATATCTATTTTATTGAATGAAACCATCATAATTACTGCTACTTTCCATGATATCTACTGTTATTTTCTTGCGAGAACTATTGGGAAAATACTTCACCATACTCTATTTTAAAAATGTTTTTGGAACATACATATTTGTAACTAATAAAAGGGTAAACAGAATGGGTAAAGAGCATTAACAAATTTAATACCTAGATAAAAGATATCGGTACAATTTAATTTATTTACTAGAAACAATAAATATAGGAAAACTTCCGTCATGAACTTAAAACTAGTTTTTTTTATAATTAACAATTAAAAATACTTCAAAATTGGTGCACTAAACCAAGCTCAACCAGTGTTTTGAAAAATTATAAATTTTGAAACATAATTATTATGGACCAATAGCAATGTTTAGTAAGAAAAAGAAACGGAAAGGAGTATTTATTTTGATGGAAAGGAATATTTAATAAGTGATGAGTGATACCATTACATAAGTTGTTTGAATGCAGAAAATGGGAAATACAACCCTAGCTTTTTCCTTTCACTTCCCAACGCTTAGGTTCTCATTGAACATCATCAATTCCTACGCAAAATAAAGTCTTCTCAAAGAATTTGAAACGTTGGGCGGTGAGTTATTCCTATAAGAAGCTGATGCAGCCATGGTAGATTTGGTACTCTGAATCATGGCTGATTTGATAAGTAGTCTTCCAGACGAAATAATTTGTTATATTCTTTCTCTTCTTCCATCCCAACAAGTTGTTGCAACCACTGTTCTCTCCAAGCGATGGAATCTTCTGTGGCGTTCAGTTCCCTCTTTTGATTTCGACAACATTAACGAACTCTTTTGGCATAGCTTCGAGGAAAAAACGTTTTATCGCTCGGTGGACTATTTCTTGCTTCTGCATGGAGACCAGCCCCTACATAGATTTCGCCTCAGATTTATAATCCAGCCCCTATATGTATTTCCCCTCAAATCTGAAATCATCTATTATCTTACTGAACGATTAAACATATGGATTAAGGATGCAGTGAGTGGAAGTAGTAAACTTCAGCACCTCGACCTCTATCTGAATAGCAATAATGTTTTGCCCTCTGTGGTGTTTAGTTGCAAAACTCTTGTAGTTCTGAAGTTGGCTTACACAACCGTGAAAGATATTTTCGTTGTTGATTTGCCCTTACTTAAGATCTTGCATTTGAATTTTGTTTATTCCTCAAAAGAAGATGATTTTTCTCAACTTCTTTCTGGAATTCCTAATCTTGAAGTATTGGAAGTTAGAGATACACGTCTCATTAACGAAGGAAAGTTCAAGGAATGCCCTAAGTTGGTCAGAGCCGACATCGATGGTGGTTTAGTTTCTCTTGAAATTGTTAAGAATGTTGAAGTTTTGTTCCTACGTGTGGTAATCCCTGTGAGATTAGTTTGTTTTTACTTTGCATTATTGAGGAAAAAATATTTATGATTTTTTATATACTTTTTTTGCATCTTTTGCAGATATGTCGTCAAGAACTGGTGATTGACTTTCAGAATTTAGTTGAACTTCAATTGAAGTATACTTTTTTTCCTATCAATTGGGTCGTGGTCCTGGAATTGCTCAAGCATTGTCCGAAGCTTCAAACACTTGACATTAAGGTTTGATGATTTAAGCTTTCAAGTATGAATTTTAGTTTTTGTATTTTTTCATTCATTCGTATTAATATAGTTTTATGATATCAGTTCAGTTTGGATTGTCCTCATAAAGACTGTGAAAACGAACTTTGGCCATATCCAGAATCTGTTCCAGAATGCATTTCATCACACCTTAAAACCTGTCATCTCTTAGATTTCCGTTTTTCAAGTGGGTTTCAATTTGTAAGATATATTTTGGGGAATGCAAAATATTTGCAAGCCATGAAAATCAAAATCCACACTTGCAAATATGATGATAATTCTGATTGGGACAAACTAAAACGGAAGATAGATGTAATCTCATGGTTGAGGAAGAGATCAAATACTTGTATACTTTCATTTGAATAGTTAAGGTGTAGCTTCTGGTTTCTTTTTGTTTGTCTTTCATTTAGTATTATAATAATATGACATTTTTATCAAATTAATCTACTCTTCACTTTATTAAAGTTTTGTTATAGATTATTCTTTCTGTCCGGAATTTTAGAAAAAGTCAGAAGTTTCAATGTTATTTTATTGTTGTAGAATTTCTAATTACACAATTATAATCTGCAATATCGATAATATTCAAATATAACGTTTCAGTTTCAATGAAGAGGTAGTAATTATAAATATACAAAATTACTCACCTAGACAGTATTTACCTACTATGTAATGATATTTAATGTAATGCTTTATATGGATTGATTAGGTTAACTATGAATTCTAACCAGTTCATAGATTTAACTATTTTTAGTGACAAAGATTATTTGTAAATATATATGCTTAATAAAACGGTATAATTCAACAAAGTGAAAAGAAAAGTGGTGAGGATACTGGTGCACAACCAAATGTAATGCATTTTAAAGATTCTTGTTTTTTCTACATTATTATATTGAATCGAACTCCATCGTAATTACTGCTATTTTTCCGTGATATCTGCTCTTATTTTCTTGCATTAATTCTCTCTATTTTAAATATTTGGAAGGTAAAATGCTGGTAAAATGGTTTTATAATAGTAGGATTCCTTTACTTTTCTATATTATTTTTCATTATAGTAAGTGAAATCTTAAAATAAAATGCTTATTTGCAACTAATAAATGAGTTATACAGACTTGGTTAAGAGCAATAACAAATTTAATACCTAGATTATAGATATTGTTTTAATTTAATTTATTCACTGGAAACAATAAATATTTTATAGTAAAAACTTCCCTGATTAACTTAAAACTGGTTCTTTACAACATCTAAAATTGTTCAAAATCAGTGCATTAAACAAAGTTCAACAAATTTTCAAAATTAAACCAAGTTGTATGAAATTACTTTTTAATTATTTATTTATTATAATTTACTCGTTACGTCTGACCTTCATATAACTTTATATTATGCAAGAATTGCTATTTGTTTTTCTTAATGTATTAGTTAGCTATTATCCTGTATTTTATATATACTTGTTATGCTTTATATTGCATCAAACTTGTTTTTATTAATATGTATTTTTCTAGTTCTTAACTTATCATGATTATTATGATACATTTATGATAATTACCATGGACCAAAACCGGTGCAGTAAAAAAAAAGAAACTGAAAGGAGTATTTATTTTCATTGAATAATGATCAATAGCAATGTTTATGATTAAAACGATTCAAGCCAATTTTTTAATGCAGACAATAAATACAGAGAGTGAAATGTGGTCAACTCACAAAAATATTCAAACATCCACCAAATGGAACCCTCTGCAACTATAAATCTGCTACCTGGTACTGTGTTTTGAAACACATCTTTCATATCCACCTTAACACAGCAACAATGGGTGAGAGAAGACACAATTTTGCAGTAACAATGGTGGTTCTTAGTATGTTGGTGGTTTCAACAGAAATGGTTTATGGAAAGCTGTTTTATGTTGGGAAAAAAGATGGAACATGCTTACAAGACGTATGTTGGGCCAATGGAATCAGTGATTGGCCTAAAAACAAGACCATTAAATCTGGAGATATTCTAGGTTAGTATCATCTGCTTCTCAGCTACAAACACAATAATCATATATGCATGAAACTTACGTTGATTTGATGGTTTTGTAATTGCAGTATTCAATTACGATCTTTTTACGCGTGATGTTACTCTTGTGGACGAGGAAGGATACAGAACATGTAATCCTGGAAAAAATCCAATAGTGTATCGGACAGGACATGATTATATTCAAGTTCCAGAAGGACCAAGTTACTACATTTGTAGTATCAATCGTCTCTGCCAAAAAGGAACCAAAGTTGCGATCATTCCAGCATAATTTAGTCTTTCATCTCTTTGATATATCTAATAAAATGATGGCATTTGTGCTTATCAATTTGTGTGTTTTGATCATGGCGATGTTAGGAAACTGTTCTTGACATGTATGTGGTTGTTAACTTCAGTTTTAGTCTTTGATTGTAGCAATGCCGATACAAAAACTATTCTCTCCAATTTCAGTTTGCAAGATAATTATATTTATTTATTTTGGTTACTATAATAAGATGTCATTATTCAATTTATATTTATGGGGAATAATTTATTAATTAATAAAATTATAAAGTTCATACAAGTAAATGTGATAAAAAAATGTAAAATAAAGATCATTTCTAAAATAAAATATTATTTAATTATTTTTTAATGGTGGAAAGAGAAACAAATAAATACACTAAATATTACTTACAAAATTTTACACCTAGGGAAAATACATACATAACAAAAAAATATATATTTATAAAAATAAATATAACTAATTTTTATTTATTTTAAAAATAATTTTTTATTATATATAACTATTTTAGTTTTAAAATATTAAATTTAAATAAAATAGTATAAAAATGTTGAGAGATAAAATCCGTAAAATAGTTATATTAACTTAAAAAGATAATTATTTATTTGCTCGCAAAATATATATAAACATGCAAAAAGGCATACGTATATTTACATTTCTATAACAATAATATATATACATACAAACATATATATATATATATATATATATAGTTTTATTACTCTTATAAGTAATTAATTAAAAAATAATTTAATTTAAAAAATATATATCTACAAACTTTTAAAGTCCCATTCAAAAAGTTATGTAATCATTATCTACAAGTTGTTTAATTATATTTATAAAAACATTGTTTATAACTTTTAATAATCTTTATGAATAAAATGAATCAAGTTGAATTTTATTGGCTTTGTTCTTTTTTCTTTTTGTATTTTAGGTATTTAAATTGAAATAAATAACTGTCATAAAATTCTCGTCTACTAATTAAAAGGATAGCTGTAATTTTCATTTTTATAATTTTATTTTACATCACTATATATATATATATATATATATATATATATATAAATGTTCATTAACAAAAATTTAATTGATCTTACTCTTTTACAGTTTCAAGACAAGTTTTAATTCAAAGAAAATCTTGGAAATAAAAACAATATTCTTATCCCATCCCAACGAATGCAATTTAAAATTCTTTATGGCATAACAATAAATATATAATTTTTAAATTCAAATACTACATTTATTTTTATTTATTACTCAAAAAAACGTATTCATAGTTATTCTAAAGATAGAATATTTCTAATTACCAACATACTTTTGTCATAAATGGCCATTATATATAAGAGAGACGGATGAAAGTAAATGTAGCATTGAAATATTATATATTTACTTTTATTTATAACCCAAAAAACCGAGTCCACAACCAAGTATTTCTAAGGCTTAATACCCTATTTTGTCCCCAGCTTCGCTCGAAAATGTCAAATTAGTCCATCTTTAAAAAATGCGTCAATTACGTCCTCACTTAATAAAATTTGCATCAATGAAATCCTCCCGTTAAATCCGTACAAACGGCGTTAATTATTTTTCTCTTTCTTCTACTTAGATAATTTAAAGGATTGACTAATTTGACATGGGGACAAAATAGGGTATTAAGCCTATTTCTAACTACCACATTTTTTTTCTTCAAATGATAGTGTTATTAATATCATAAAAAAAAGATATATATGAATGTGGTGGAATCAAATCTTAGATATTAATTAAAATTGACAATTGTTATATTATATAGAAAGGACAATCTGTCTTTAAAAAAAATGCGAACAAAGTTAATGGACTGACCGTTTTAATAAAAGTATTAATTAAGAATAAATCAGAAAGAAAAAAATTAATAGATCATCAATTGTTTTAAAAAAAAAATTATTACTAAAACTTCAGTTACTAATATGATTATTACCATTGACCAAAACTGTCAGCTGTAAAAAAAGACTGGAAAAGAACAATATGTTGATTAAATAATCTTTAATAGGTATGTTTATGAATAATATCAGTATTGAAGCGAATTATTTAACGTGAATAATATTGAAAGATGAAGCAGAACAGAGTCTGTGAAAGTATAAAAGGGTTGAACTTAGGTTGGTGATAACACATCTGAAAAAATGGGTGAGGGAAGAAACATTGTTGCAGTGATGGTCGTTTTAGGTATGTTGCTGGTTTTGTCTGATTTGGTTGATGCAAGAACCTATGTGGTTGGGAAAAAAGATGGTTCATGCTCAGAGGATATATGTTGGACCTTTAATGTTACTGATTGGCCTAAGGACAAGAACATTGCTTCTGGTGATGTGCTCGGTTAGTGCTTTTTCTTTGCATATTTTTTATTAAGTGTTTATGAATTTTATTGATTTTTTTTTTTACTTTCTTTCTATTAAGTCTCTCAAATATACTTTAAGTTAATGTATTAAGAAGGTTTTTAATTTTTTTTTAAAACATGTTCATATATGAAATGCTTATGTTTTCATAATTATGTTTTGAAGACTAAACAAAGGACAGAATCAAAAGCTAAGCTGAAAATCCATATTTCTAAATTTGTAAGAAGATTCACAAACAAACATATTACTTCAAAGTTTTAGGTTATAATCATGATTTTTCCATATATGAAATGCTTATGTTTTATTGGTGTCGGAGTGTCCGAGGTTTCTTTTAATGAAAAATTCAAATGATTTCAAAATGAATATGATCAGTGTTATAAATTATTTTCCATCATATTATAAATGAGATATTTTAAAACATTCAACTTAAAATATCGATGTATTATAAGTGATCTAACTTGAATTACCATTGTATTCTAACTTTTTGTTTATATTGGTAAGAAGTATTTGACGTAGGATAATGATATTTGACAACATTTTTTTAACAACATTTTAATATTATTTACATATCATTGTGTGATTGATCCAAAATAACTTCACAGTCAATAATAATAATAATAATCATAAACATTAATATGAACCAATCACATAATGACACGTAAATGATGTTAAAAAATGTTGTATCCTTATTTTTCTTTGTAATATTTGTTTTACAAAATTGTTTTGTATGTGCAGTTTTCAATTACAATCCTTCTGTGCACAACGTGGTGTTTGTGGACGAGATAGGATACAAAACATGCACAGTTCCAAAAGATCCAAGATATTCGAGAGTGTATAGAACAGGACATGATCATATTCAACTTCCTGATTTCGGACCCATTCATTTCATTTCAAGTGTCAAAGATGATTGTAAAAGAGGAATCAAAATTGAAATCCGATGATAAACACTTACTTTTTCATAACTAAAATAAATTCATCACTTTCTGTTGTCCTTTTTTATTCATCTATTAATACTTTATTTAGTTACCAATTATATGCATATATGCATATTCCTAAACCTTTTATTTTTGTTTTAAACATATTGCTGATGATGGATACACTTAATTATTATTTTTAAATATAATTTACATATTTTCTTTCTTCTATTTTCATTCCTATGCGTGTCTAATAATCATTTTAATATAAAAAAGAAAAGTATAAATGAATTTTCCTGGCTTAGGAATAAACACTTGAAAATATATTTAATTTTTCCTTTATTGCCATTGAATAGCAATGTATTTAATTTTTTAAAGTAAATCACCAACATGCACAACAATAATATATTAAAGCACCATTTTTTGTTGTTGTTGTTTAAGAATGTGATCAAAAGAGAGATCTAAGGAAGGGTTTTATAACACAATAAGCTGTACTGTGTTTGGGATAGAGTTTGAAAAGTACTTCTACAAATTTTAATGCACCAAACTAATATGGAAAAGAGTGTTGTCTAATTCTCAAAAGTAAAGTAATTGAACCAAGTGATTTTTTTTAATCAAAGCACATTGTAATCAATTTTAAATATCAATTAATCAAATCACCTTCTTTCTTGTTTTGGACCAATTTGATATAGATATTCTTCAAAATTGTGTACAAAGGCTATATTTGTATTCCAAAACAGAGAACTCTCGTTTTTTATTATTTGATACAATTGCATAATTAGCACTCAAACATTTATAACTGAAACAACATACAATGCATTAAGTTCAACAATTTCATGTCCATTAATCTATGTGCTATGTGGTACGCCATAAAAAAAAAGTTTATTGGCATTACATATTTTTTAAACAAATGATATATAATTAATTCATTATATATATATATATATATATATATATATATATATATATATATATATATTTGTATTTATATATATATATATATATATATATATATATATATATATATATATATATATATATATATATATATATATATATATATATATTTATATGTGTGTGTATATATATATATATATATATATATATATATATATATAAAGTAAAAAAAATCATAACCCAAGTTACTGATTTTACAAAAGCATCATGAAATAAGATTGAAACAAGATGAGAAAGGTACCTCATTTACGGTGATATCGTAGAAACAGACAATACCAAACATCGATAAATATTAAACAGTATTTAAAGATAAATTACTTCAAAATATTTATTAAAATGAAATCTTATCAAACATTTATGGAAAAAAATGTAAAACTGTAAATAATTTATTTAATAGTATAAATTGAAATGATAACTCTCTTTTTGTCATAATGATGTGGTTAAACTTATTATTGTTGCTATTAGATGTGAAATATAAAATATATAAAAAGATAATATGATCTTCAATTTTCAATATATTCAAATAATGAATGATTTTGACTGTCGCAAAGCCTGAAAGTATATTGTTTTAAACCTTATTTGAAACTGCAAAACAAAGTTTAGTAAAAGCTAAGTTTAAGAAAATAAAAAGTAAACATAAAAGACTAACAGGATTTTGGTTCTAATGCATCATGCCAATAAGTACTAATTTCAAGCAGCACATTTAAATTCGAAAAACAAAAGATCCATGCATGGAACATAGAGTTCCTTGCAATTTTATTTGAGATTAATTAAAGTAGTTCAAATTCAACAAAACAAGTACATCGCAAAATCAAAGGGCTCTCTGAATCTTTATTTGCTCTTCCATTGTTGGCCTTAGAAATGGAAGTTTCTAAGACCATATTGATATCCTTCACCGATATTGGCTTGCAAGTTGACCCTCCTTCACAATGTAGTTTTGTTCTGGAAAGTCTTCACCCCTGAAGTGCCTATCAAGCATGTCTTTCACACCAGCAGCATAACGTAGCTGCACAAGTTTGGTTTATTATCATTTAGTGTTATTCGAGTGAAAGAACACAAAAGGATAAGGATAAGCTGATGCTATAGACAGAAGTTAAAATACCTGTGCATCTATGGTAGTGCCAGAAACATGAGGAGTCATGGCATGGTTTGGCATGTAGCGCCATGGATGATCTTTTGGAGCTGGTTGTGGGAACCAAACATCACCACTGTAACCTGTACAATTAAGAGATTTGGAAAGGGGGTCAAAGTTTAATTAGAGATGACAATTCAACAAAGAATAGTAACAAACCACAATCTAAATTGTATGTTTTTCAGATAATATTGTCATGAATAGCTATCCCAAAAGGTTGTCACTTGGGGACATAACAGAACAACTTACTTTCCATTTTGCAGAGTAACATAAGTAATTTGATAAAAGAATCAGTTGTTGATAATTTGATATTATATACACACATAAGAACCATGAATGTGTTAGAATATCATCAACTTACAATACTAGTTTTCTTGTTTTGCTACTGTAAACAATTTTTTTGTGAACTGGTTTTAGAATTACCTGCCACGTGGCCATTTGAACAAGCATCAGCAACTGCTTGGGTGTCCATAATAGCCCCTCTAGCATTGTTAACAATCAAGACACCTTTCTTGCACTTGGAAATTTTATCTTTGTCAAACAATCCCCTGTATCACAAAAATCACTGGTCACTACTCCTCACTAGAAAATGCTAAAAGAATTTCAATATTCATACAGATCTAATGTTTCAACAAATAGCATTCAAGAGTGAAATTAATAATTTGCTTGAGATTTCAAGAGTGAATGATTTTTGTATTGACTGAGATATTGAAAGTATACCTTGTTTGCTCAGTAAGAGGTGTGTTGATAACAATAACATCACACTTTGGAAGCATAGCATCAAGCTCCTCCTCAAACTTTGCTCCAATCTCTTTCTCCAATCCAAGGTCCATCCTAATCCGATCAAAATACAGAAGATTACAGTTAAAAGGTTTCAACCTTTGGAGTAAAAGCTTCCCAATTCATCCGGCACCTACTGTTCCTACTGTCTTTCCTTCAAGATCATAAGCTCTGTGAGCAATGCCAGCAACATTCCATTCCCCATTAACAGACTGATGGTACCCTGGAAGGAAATTCCTAATTAGAATGAGGATTCTCATGAGTTCATCCTCAGCAACTGACACCACATTGCTTCCAGTGACCTCTGCCACAGTTATACCAGCAGCAGCTGCAGCCTTGAGATCAATGTGATCTGACCCAATGCCAGCAGTCAAAAGCAACTCTAAATTTTTGGCTTTCTTTATTCTTTCAGCAGTGACATAGGCAGGATGAAATGGAGTAGATATTATAACATGTGCATCATAAAGATTTCTCTCAAGTTCTGCAACAGAAAAAACAATAAACAGCCATAAGTTCAACCAATTATAAACTTTAAGGGAAAACTACATTCACCTTCCACAGTGTTATTACCATAATGTTTCAGAAAAAATTATGAAACATGCTTATCTTCACATGATACATCACCATATTTTTAATAAAATAATAATAACACATGGAAATTGGTGAGATTGATTCATCAAGCAACACTCAAATCTCAAGATATATAAACTTGAATCGATTAGCAAGCTACTAACCAGAATCTGGTCCTTCTTTGTCATCAGTGACAATATACTGATGGCCCTGGGATTCCAGCCACTGGCGTATACCCAATGCTCCTTCAACACAGCCCACAAAATCAGGATTCAGTTTTGCATACTCATTCCCCTTGTAGAACACTCCCACAATCTTCTTCTTTTCACCTGACACCTATTTTCAATTACAGGGAAAAGTACATAAATCAATCACAGTCATGCATAAACAGAGTTGAAGGAAACAATATTAATCATGATGTTGCATGAGAAACTCAATCATGGTCAGCAGCATAAATAAACATTCACTAACACACATTTTTTGAGGATGTGTTGTCTAGTGGAGTAACAACGGTTTCTTGAGTTGTTGTCTGGACTTCAACTAGGTATTCTTGTGCATCTTGTGTGTTAGCACTCATGACTGAGGAAGAAATTTAAAACAGAATAGCAATACAAATGATGAAAAGGAGAACTAAGAGATGCAAATGAAAGATTTCTTGCTGGTATGTGTCTGTGGGAGAGAAGAAGGGTGGATTATATAGAAAAGTGGAGTTGCTTGGTTATGACACGTAGGTCAGACACGGTGTCTAAGCCTATGCATGATGAACAAGTTTCACCTTGGCCTCAGCAAAAATACATAGACAAAAATTAAAATTGCTGACATAAAGAATGAATACAAATGAGAATAATATTTTTTTAATGCAACTGTTATTGAGTGATATTATTTATTGAAAAATATAAAAATATGGACATTTATATTTTTATTTAAGAATTTTTAATAAATTTTAAATCCATAAGTGCCTGCTGCCCTTTTTGTTGAGATGAAGAGGGTTTATGGTTTATCACACTATAATATTAGTTTGGACCCCTTTATTTTGTCTTTCTATTTTGTGTTTTTTTCTACTAATTTTTTCAAATGGTTACATTATTTTTTAAATTAATTTTCAATTTTTAAATAGTAGTTTTGAAAATAGAAAAAAAAATATTTTTCAGAGGTTCTTTTGTATATAAATGTTTTAAGAGAAAATATATTCAAAATAAACAATAAGGTGACAAATTTTATAAATTAAAACTGAAAATTATAAAGTAAAGTTTATATTTAAAAAGTAAAATAAAGCATTAACAATGAGACTGTGCATTTTATAATTATAAAAGTAACTTTTTTATAAAATAGTTTCACACCTTCATCCAATAAAAAATATCATAACATACAAATCCATTAAATATTTATACTAATTATTTTAAAAATCATCATTCATAGCTTTTATTAGGTGGTTGATAATATAAAAGTATTCCAACAGAAATTGCATGATCATTTCAACTTTTAAAAATGATCAAGCTACTCTTAATTCTCCCTGTCTACTTTTTTATAATCTATTTTTTTAATATTTAGATGAAAAGTGGTGGGGTTACAAATCATGTAAATCGAATTGGTTTTTGGTCTGTGGTCCACCAAATACAAGTTAGGACTGTCAAATACAGACTAGGAGAGACTCATCTGTCAGACAGGATTATGATTCCTGACTTGTCAGTTTTTCTCATTTAAAAATATATGTAAGTTTTAAAAATAAAAAATACACTTAAGTAACTAATTAATTAACATCTTTAATGAGTATACTAAATTATTGAATTATAATTAATAATTAAAGCTTAATCAATAAATATTTATTATAAATTATAATATTATTATATACTTATATCATTTAAGAAAAATAAAAATTATAAAATTTTGTTTTGTTAAATTAATTATAATATTTTACATATATATATATATATATAATATTTCCAAACTAAAGATGGACGAAGATAAAAAGTATTTTTCAAAAATATTCCGTGAAGAGAGTTACTGTGAAAAAATCCATCCAGCACAAAAGTTTGATGGTATGGAAATTCGGACGCGTGTACTTCCGATGGAAAGTGAACCAGTCAGAAGAAACACACCTCACAGAGTGAGAAACAAACTTTAGCATCACGAGATGGTGACGGTTCACGCATGCAACACACAAACAACAGCAAAGCCGGATCTCACCACCGGTTATGTAAGAACAAGAACAAAAATGCTAAAAAAACACAGTTAACACAGAATCACGAGTTTCAGAAATCAATTTATAAAAGAATAAAAGTAAAATCGAACAAGGAAAAATTAATCGAACTTACTTACATGAAGGTTTCTGAAGAAGGTGGAAGAAAACAGAGAGCGAATTGCAGAGGAACCAACAGCCCGTTTCATGGCCATGATGATTTGTCTGAGAAAATTTTATTCACAGCACAAAATTTAAATTGCAATTAATTATTACTGTTACGATAAGATAAATAAAAATAATAAGAAGATGAAGAGAAAAATTGAAAGAATAGAAAGGTGAAAAGTTGGAGAGGGAAGAAAAAATCACCAGTTGCAACCTTTGCTTTTGTGAGACTCTGTATTCTGTCTGTTTCTCCTTTAAATTTGTTCACTGTTACACACGTGTGCCTAGTTAGTTCCCACGTGCCACCCTTCTATTTCTCTTATCTTTCCACTTTGCTCATTTATGACTTTTTGGCTACTGCTTTTCATTATGCTTAGTCAGCCCTAGTCTTCTCTCCTTATCATTTTCTAATTTTAATTTTTTATCAGTTTCAATAAACCTTAAATTATTGAATATGTGAGAGTTGTAAAAATGGGGGAATTTTTACTTTATTTTTTGTTAATTAATTTTTGTTATATTTAGTAGAATATAACGTGACATCCTGAGTATATATATATATATATATATAAAGAAATCATCAATTTATAATATTAAAAAACAGTTAAAAGAAGTATTTAAGTATTATAGGATTACAGTTTTTCATAATAAAAAATTATACCAGAGTATTCCAAAATATGTCCAGAATTTAAAACTTAAAACATAACAAGTTTCTTCAAAAATAACTCTATAAAAAATTAATTCACACAAATATTATCTTAGTCCTTCTCTGTTAAGTACAAACAGTGATATCGGTTCTGCAAGATTGATAAATTTAAAAATAACCATACATAGTAAGTTTCATGCAAAACAAGTAGCACATCCAAATTTGAAAACACAAGATCAAAATACAAGGAACATTGAGAGTGTTCGTTACATCTTTTTATTTATTTTTTCAATCATAAGCAAGTTCAAAGACAAAGCACAAACATTATGCAATTAGAGTGCCCTCTGGATCATTATTTTCTCATATGTCAGCCTTGAAAATGGAAGTTCCTAAGGCCACGTTAATACAGAGTACTTCATCGATATTGGCTTGCGAGTTGGCCCTCCTTAACAATGTAGTTTTGTTCAGGAAAGTCTTCACCCCTGAAGTGCCTATCCAACATGTCTTTAACACCAGCAGCATAACGTAACTGCACAAGTTTCATTATTATGAATATCAGTGTTTCACATAATGAAAGAACCTAAGTACTACAAAAACTCAATAATACCTGTGCATCTATGGTAGTGCCAGAAATATGAGGAGTCATTGCATGATTTGGCATGAATCGCCACGGATGATCCTTTGGAGCTGGTTGCACAGGCCAAACATCCCCTCCATAACCTATACAAATTGTTCATCACAAAAATCATTATTGCAGTTTCACATGTTTTGGTGGTGGAAAGAATTTTCTGTGAACTGGTTTTAGAGTTACCTGCAACATGGCCACTAGTGCAAGCATCCGCAATTGCCTGAGTGTCCATGATTGCCCCTCGAGCATTGTTAACGATCACCACACCTTTCTTGCACTTAGCAATTCTGTTTTTGTCAAACAATCCTCTGAAACACAAATAACTTTCCTCACTACTCATCTCTTAGGCTCACAGAATCTCAATATTAACACACCATGGAATATACATAATACAAACCAAAACACCTGTTATTCTTACGTTCTGTTATCTATGAATGAATAACTTGTGAAAGTTACAGAAATTATACATAGCATGATTTTGAGTAATTGAGATAGTAAAAGTATACCTTGTCTGCTCAGTGAGAGGCATGTTGATAACAATTACATCACACTTTGGAAGCATAGCATCAAGCTCCTCCTCAAACTTTGCTCCAATCTCTTTCTCCAATTCAGGATTCATCCTGAGTCTATCGTAGTACAAAAGATTACAGTTAAAAGGTTTCAACCTCTGCAGTAAAAGCTTCCCAATTCGTCCAGCACCAACAGTTCCTATTGTCTTGCCTTCAAGATCATACGCTCTGTGTGCAATGCCAGCAACATTCCATTCCCCATTAACAGCTTGATGATACCCTGGCAAGAAATTCCTCACAAGAACAAGGATTCTCAGCAGTTCATCCTCGGCAACCGACACCACGTTGCTTCCGGTTACCTCTGCCACAGTCAAACCAGCAGCAGCAGCAGCCTTGAGATCAACGTGGTCGGAACCAATTCCGGCAGTCAAAAGCAGCTCTAGATTCTTGGCTTTCTTTATTCTCTCAGCAGTGACATATGCAGGATGAAATGGAGTAGATATGATGATATGTGCATCATGTAGGTGTTTATCAAGTTCTGCATCAAGTAAGAAATAGTCATAAGTTTGAAGCATTAGGTAGGTAAATCAAATGAAGTTTCAAGATAAACAATATTAGATGAAGTTAAATTAAGTTTTGAAGATATACTAACCAGAATTTGGTCCTTCTTTATCATCAGTGACAATATACTGATGACCCAGTGATTCAAGCCACTCACGAATACCCAATGCTCCTTCAACACATCCCACAAAATTGGGATTCAACTTAGCATACTCACCCCCTTTGTAGAACACTCCCACAATCTTCTTCCTCTCAGCCGGAGCCTATTCTCAACCATAAGAAAAAAATATACATTCACAATCAGGCATAAACCAAAGTTCAAGCACTAAATATCATTCATGATCTTGCCTAAGAAAAAATTAATCATGCTCATCATCTGAATGAATAACTTAGTATTTTCACTGGGCATTTTTACTTTGATGAAAAAGTAAAACTGGGTCAGTGATTAAAATTGATGGTGAGATTCCGATCCAACTGTCATGTGTATGGGAAAGAATTGTTTTGGAGAAACTTGGATTTTTATCAAAAAATAAAAAGTGTAGTAAAGATGGGAGAAAGAAGATGAAGAAGATATTTGAAAGTTTAGTTACATGAAGGTTTCTGGAGAAAGTGGAAGAGGACGAGGAAAGCAGAGAGCGAATGGCAGAGGAAGCAGCACTTTTCATGGCCATGGTGATGATGGCAACGTAATTCACCCAAAAAAAACTGAAATTTTTAAGAACAGAGAACAGAGAACAGAGAACAGAGAAAAGAGAGAAAGAGAACTGTGTGAAAAGATAGAGTGGTGTGTGAGGTTTATATAGAAGAAAATAAACAAAGAAAATAACAGAGAGAAAGAAAATAATATAATATCCGCAGACACAAGAGTAGGAAGATGAAACCATACATACCAAGACAGAGCATCTAGGGAAGGGATGAACTAACGTATGCAGCAGCCATTATGTTCTGTCTCTCTCATACACGTGTGTACATTTCAACCACGTGCCACCTTTGCTTTCTTTCTAAATTATAGTTATCCTAGATAATAAGCCAATGTATATTGTATTGCAGAAGAATACAACACCACACCGACCTTGTTCAGTAACTTTAGTGTGGTTTATATAAGACTTTGACAATGAAACGCAGAAAATTAAGCTTCCACTTTTAACAATTTCCAAAACATGAAGCAAGAATGATTCAACTCAAAGCTAAATCCTTAAGAATTTGTTAAAGATGCATTAACAAATTTTAGGGTATTGGAATCTGTTATGTTTTGTTTGGAACTGATTCCAGAGTGTTGGAATTTGTTTTCTCGTGCTTAGAATCGGTTCCAAAACTTTCGTTTGTTCTAAAAAATTTATTGTGTTGTAGAAAGTGTTGGACATGTTATACGAGGTGATTCAAGAGTTGAATCGAAGACCTGTGGTGGTCATTGGTGAGGCGACGTGGTGGTGACCATTTTTGGTGAAGATAATTTCATCATTGAAGATGGTTGAGTGGTTCAGTTTATGTGGATTTTGGTGATTCGTGGTTAGGGGGTTCCTGCGAGTGTGCTCGTGGATGGAGGTGATAATGTTGGCATGTGTTTTGTTTGATGAAATTTTTTTACACTTGATTTGAATTTAATTCTTTATTATAGGTGATATATTATGGAAGTAGGTATTGTGTGCCTTTTGTTTGGTGATGGAAAGTGAGTAGTGAATCCATCTAAGCTTCTGTACACATTGTTATAAGTTGCAAACTTATATAATAAAACAACTTGACTTTGATTAACCATAAATTATATCTTCTTATATAAGTTATCGTCCCATGTTATATTATATTTTGAATTGATTTTCTTAATTAAGTTATAACAAATATTTAATTATTTTAAATTTTAATATTAAAAATTAAAATATTAAATTTTTTAATACTAAATATATTGTATTATTTATTTATTTCAATCAATACATTTTTCGTAAAAACATTTATAATAATTCTAACTCATCTACGTATAACTTTATATTACTTTTAACATAAAAAATAATTTAATAATCTTAATTTTAATAAAATTTTTAATTTATTAAAAATTTCATCTAATATTTTACATAAATCAAATCTTTCATAAGTTTTACACTGAAACAAATTTATTCTATCATCACCTCTAAATCTTTAAAAAAAACACAAATTTTATTCTTAAATCTATTTAAATTTATCACTCCATCTCCTTTAAANGAGATTGATTCATCAAGCAACACTCAAATCTCAAGATATATAAACTTGAATCGATTAGCAAGCTACTAACCAGAATCTGGTCCTTCTTTGTCATCAGTGACAATATACTGATGGCCCTGGGATTCCAGCCACTGGCGAATACCCAATGCTCCTTCAACACAGCCCACAAAATCAGGATTCAGTTTTGCATACTCATTCCCCTTGTAGAACACTCCCACAATCTTCTTCTTTTCACCTGACACCTATTTTCAATTACAGGGAAAAGTACAAAAATCAATCACAGTCATGCATAAACAGAGTTGAAGGAAACAATATTAATCATGATGTTGCATGAGAAACTCAATCATGGTCAGCAGCATAAATAAACATTCATTAACACACATTTTTTGAGGATGTGTTGTCGAGTGGGGTAACAACATTAATGTCGAGTGGGGTAACAACGGTTTCTTGAGTTGTTGTCTGGACTTCAACTAGGTATTCTTGTGCATCTTGTGTGTTAGCACTCATGACTGAGGAAGAAATTTAAAACAGAATAGCAATACAAATGATGAAAAGGAGAACTAAGAGATGCAAATGAAAGATTTCTTGCTGGTATGTGTCTGTGGGAGAGAAGAAGGGTGGATTATATAGAAAAGTGGAGTTGCTTGGTTATGACACGTAGGTCAGACACGGTGTCTAAGCCTATGCATGATGAACAAGTTTCACCTTGGCCTCAGCAAAAATACATAGACAAAAATTAAAATTGCTGACATAAAGAATGAATACAAATGAGAATAATATTTTTTTAATGCAACTGTTATTGAGTGATATTATTTATTGAAAAATATAAAAATATGGACATTTATATTTTTATTTAAGAATTTTTAATAAATTTTAAATCCATAAGTGCCTGCTGCCCTTTTTGTTGAGATGAAGAGGGTTTATGGTTTATCACACTATAATATTAGTTTGGACCCCTTTATTTTGTCTTTCTA
>NW_025907593.1:0-12799 GCF_018835915.1 Vigna umbellata | reverse complement strand
CAAGATACCGAGCGTGATAGCACCTGGAGGCCTACCGGGTCTGAGGCGGAGGGAAGTAAAATTAAATCAGTGCATGCTGAGAGCGCTGCCGAGGACGGGCGGATGGTAGTAAAGTCGGAGCCCTCGTCCGCCTTGTTACTTCCATTCACCCAAAACATAATGAATGTCCAAATTTCGGAGCAATTTATGGCTCCGCAATTCAAAATGTATAACGGGACAACGGACCCCGCGTCCCATATCCAAACGTTCTCGAATGCAATGGCGTTCCGAACGGGCAATGATGCCATTTGGTGCCGAGCGTTTTTGCTCTCATTGGAGGACGAGGCATTGGAATGGTTCAATACCCTCCCCCCTAATTCAATAGAAAACTTTACCGGGTTAAAGCAGCTATTCATTAAACAATTCGCGGCCAGTAGTACCCAAGACTTGACCGTATTCGAATTAATGACCCTCAAGCAGGGGAAGGATGAAGCGCTGCGGACGTTTATGGACAGGTATCAGAAGACCGTCCGGCGCGTGAAAAGCCTGACGCCAGAGCTTGCCCTTCACTATATCCTGCCGGCTCTAAAGCCGGGGCCGTTTAAGGATAGCGTCTGCAGACGAGCGCCCAAAACAATGGAAGAGTTGAGGGAACGAGCGGCGGATGAGATAAGGGTGGAGGAGATGAAGCTCTCATACAAGAGGGAGAATCAGGAGGCCAGTGGAGAAAGGACGGACGATAATAAGCCCGGTCAGTCGACGGGGAAAACGTCCGGTCCTAGGCCCAGGGAGCAGAATAAGGGACCCCGTTTCCAACAGTACACACCTCTGAACGCCCCAAGGGAGAAAATCCTCCGAGAGGCCCTAAGCGCAGAATTGATACCGGAGCGGGAAGGGCTCCCGACAGCGAAGAACGATGACCGGAGCAAGCACTGTGCATACCATAAAAATATGGGTCATACCACCGAGGAGTGTTGGACCCTCAGGGATAAGATAGAGGAGCTCATCCGGGCGGGAAAGCTTAAGAAATACGTCCGTGATGAGCGCCCGCCACAATCAACCGAACGGCCTGCTCAGAGGTCGGCGTACCGAAAAGATAAGTCGAGGAGCGCGAGAGCGGAGCGACCCCGCTCAAAGAGGCGACCAAGCCGAAGTCGAAGCCGCAGCCGGGAACGCCCCTTGAGAGGACATATCAACACTATTTTGGGAGGATTCGCGGGAGGAGGATCGTCTTCCTCCGCCCGTAAACGCCATGTTCGGGCCCTCCAATCCGTGCATTTGGTGGACAAGCCACGCCGCTCCATGCCGCCCATTACCTTTTCGGACGAAGACTTTCACGCCCCTGATCCTGACCAGGACGACCCGATGGTCATAACGGCAGAGATAGCGCGGTATGAGATCAGTAAGGTTCTGGTTGACCAGGGAAGCTCGGTCAACATCCTCTATTGGAAGACCTTCTTGCAGATGGATATCTCGGAGGACCTCATCGTCCCTTATGATGGGCAGATAATGGGCTTCGCGGGAGAAAGGGTTGATACTAGGGGGTACGTAGAATTGAGAACAAGGTTGGGAACCGGACACTCCAGCGAGGAGAAGAGGGTCCGATACCTGCTGGTAGAAGCTAACACGTCGTATAACGTACTGCTCGTAAGGCCGTGTCTAAACGCATTTGGAGCAATCATCTCTACCCCTCACCTCACGATGAAGTACCCCTCCGAAAAGGGAACAATCTGTACGGTTCGGGCGGACCAGAAGACGGCACGGGAGTGCTACGCGGCGGGGTTGAAATTGCACGTCCGACCACTGAAGAGGCGGGCGGCTGGCTCTGAGGTGGCCATGGCAGACCTCGACCCAAGAACGAATACCGAGGACCGCCTGGAGCCTATTGGAGAAACCCAACCTATCTTGATAGGAAGGGAACCCAGTCAGACCACCCTCATCGCCAGGGAGTTGAACCCTGAGATGGAAAAGGAGTTGAGGGCACTCCTATGGAAGAATCGGGATCTATTCGCGTGGACGGCAGCCGACATGCCGGGCATCCATCCCGCGGTAATGTGTCATAAGCTCTCGCTTTTCCAAAACGCCCGCCCGATCGCCCAGAAAAGGCGAAGAATGGGCGAGGAGAAACGAAAGGCTGTGGAGGAGGAAGTAGAGAAGTTGAAAAAGATGGTTTTGTTCGGGAAGTCACGTACACCACGTGGCTAGCTAACGTGGTTATGGTGAAGAAGGCCAGTGGAAAGTGGCGCATGTGCACTGACTACACGGACCTGAACAAAGCCTGCCCGAAAGATTCGCACCCCCTACCCAGTATAGACGCCCTGGTGGACGGAGCTTCTGGGCATCGAGTGCTGAGTTTCCTGGATGCATATTCCGGATACAACCAGATTCCTATGTATGGACCGGACGTTGAGAAAACGGCATTCATAACAGAGAAGTCCAGCTTCTGTTATGAGGTCATGCCATTCGGCCTGAAGAATGCGGGGGCGACGTACCAACGCTTAATGGACAGGATCTTCCGGGACCAAATAGGCCGGTGCATGGACGTATATGTGGACGACATGGTAGTCCGGTCCGCGGAGGGAGAGGGGCATCTTAAAGACCTTGAGGAGGTGTTTCGCCAAGTGAGGAAGTTCGGCATGCGCCTAAACCCCGCCAAATGCACATTTGGGGTAGCTGCCGGAAAGTTCTTGGGTTTCATGTTGACATCCAGGGGGATCGAGGCCAACCCGGACAAGTGTGAAGCAATACTACAAATGCAAAGTCCGACCACCCTTAAGGAAATCCAAAGACTGGTCGGACGCCTCACCGCCTTGTCCCGATTTATCCCCAACCTGGCGGCAAGAATGAGGCCGGTCCTGCGAAAATTGAAGAAAGGGGCCGGCCCGGCCTGGGACGACGAGTGCGAACGAGCGTTCCAGGACGTCAAAACCATCCTTGTAAACCCACCAGTCATGAATCGCCCGGTCCCAGGAGGGGACCTACATATTTTCCTAGGAGTGTCGGAGACGGCCATCAGTGTCGTGCTAATGCAGGAACGGCCTCAGGCGAGGCTAATTTATTTTGTGAGTCGCACGCTCCTAGACGCCGAAATTCGATACCAGCGGGTAGAGAAGGTGGCCTTAGCTTTGTTGCACGCCTCCCGAAGGCTTCGTCCTTACTTCCAAAGCCATCAGGTGATAGTCAGGACCGACTTCCCTATCTCCAAAATCCTCAGGAAGCCGGACTTAGCCGGACGGATGGTGGCATGGGCGGTTGAGCTCTCGGAATTCGGCTTACGGTATGAGCCGAGAGGATCGGTCAAAGGCCAACACTTAGCAGATTTCGCGGCCGAGCTACCACCGTCCAGCCAGGACGAGTTGAACTTGTATGTGGATGGAGCGTCTGGTCGATCAATCTGCGGGGCCGGCATCGTGCTCGAGGGCCCCAACGGATTCCTGCTGGAACATTCCCTGATCTTCAAGTTCAAGGTATCCAACAATCAGGCCGAGTATGAGGCCCTGGTGGCCGGCCTTGAGCTGGCAAAAGACATGGGGGCAAGGAGAATAACGTGCCGGACGGACTCAGAGCTGGTAGTGGGTCAAATGAATGGCAATTTCCAAGTCCGGGAGGAACGTCTATTGCGGTATTTCCAACGAGCAACGGACCTCGCAAAAGCGTTCGATAAAGTTGACATTCAGCACATTCACAGGGAACAAAACGCGAGGGCAGACGTACTATCTAAACTTAGTTCGGGAAAGGAAAAGGGACAGTTAACTACTGTCGTGCGGCAGGTTCTACTTCAGCCTTCAGTAGAGTGTTCGGCAGTGTCCGACGGGGGAAAGGATTGGCGAACAGAAATCAGGGAAATCATGACTTGCCAGGATGAAGGGCGGACGGTAGGCCCGCGCGAAGCCAAGAAGGTCGCCCGATATTTTGTGGTGGGGGATGACCTGTATTGCAGAGGATTCTCTTCCCCTCTCCTCAACTGCTTGGGAGAGGCAGAAGCACAGTACGTCATGGACGAGCTCCATAACGGCATTTGCGGCTTTCACACAGGTTGGCGGACGCTAAAAGCCCGGCTACTGAGAGCCGGATATTACTGGCCTACCGTGGAAGCAGACACAAGGGCGTTCGTCCAAAGATGCGTTCGCTGCCAAGAGCATTCCAACAACTCCAACCTACCGCCGCACGACCTCCATTCAATATCTTCCCCGTGGCCGTTCGCCCAATGGGGTATGGACATCGTAGGACCGTTCCCAGTAGGGCAGGCACAGAAGAAGTTCCTCCTGGTGGCGGTGGATTACTTTACCAAGTGGGTAGAGGCCGAGGCCCTGGCAACCATCACGGCCGCCCAAGTCCAGAAGTTCTGCTGGAAATTGATATGTCGCTTCGGCCTCCCTCGGTCAATCATCACAGATAACGGCCGGCAATTTATCGACAAGAAACTAGCCGAATTCTTCAAAGGATTGGGGATTAAGCACGTCACCAGTTCAGTAGAACATCCCCAAACGAACGGACAAGCGGAAGCAATGAATAAGACCATAGTCTCGGAGCTTAAGCGGCGTTTGGGAGAAAAGAAGGGAGCGTGGGTGGACGAGTTACCCGAGGTCCTATGGGCGTATAGGTGCACACCTCATGGAACCACAGGCGAAACCCCTTTTAACTTAACTTATGGTACTGATGCTATGTTACCGGTGGAACTGGGTGAACCGTCCCTGAGGCGGCAAGTCGAAGACCTGAACCTCAACGACCAAGAGATGAGGATCGAGTTGGACTCCCTAGATGAACGGCGGGACCGGGCGGCATTGAGGGCCGAAGCATGCAAACGGATGGTTGAAAGAAAATACAACTCCAAAGTCCGGCCAAGGAGCTTCCAGGGGGGGACCTAGTGTGGAGGAAAGCTGGTGACGCCCGCCGAAACCCAGCTCATGGAAAGTTGGCTGCCAAGTGGGAAGGGCCGTTCCGAGTAATGGAGGCCCTAGGAAACGGAGCGTATAGGCTGGAGCGCATGGACGGACGTCCCATCCCTAACACTTGGAACGCCACGCATCTAAAATTTTACTTTAGTTAATCACGTGTACTCTTATTTCCAAAAAATGACAGACAGGATATTTCTCTTCTACGAACGTTATTTTATTTTGTAGAGACCAGAAACCGTTCTCAACTCGGCCATAGGAGGATCGTCCGCCCCATTAAGACCAAGCTGGTGAAAAAGAGCGTTCCAAAGAGGACGACTCTCAGCTTGGTTGGGCGACGAAGCGAAGGACCGTCCGCCCTACCAAACTCCAAGCTGGTGAAAAAGTGTTCCAACGAGAACAACTTTCAGCTTGGTGGGGCGACGAAGCGAAGAACCGTCCGCCCTATCAAACTCCAAGCTGGTGAAAGAGTGTTCCAACGAGAACAACTCTCAGCTTGGTGGGGCGANTCGGTCAACATCCTCTATTGGAAGACCTTCCTGCAGATGGATATCTCGGAGGACCTCATCGTCCCTTATGATGGGCAGATAATGGGCTTCGCGGGAGAAAGGGTTGATACTAGGGGGTACGTAGAATTGAGAACAAGGTTGGGAACCGGACACTCCAGCGAGGAGAAGAGGGTCCGATACCTGCTGGTAGAAGCTAACACGTCGTATAACGTACTGCTCGTAAGGCCGTGTCTAAACGCATTTGGAGCAATCATCTCTACCCCTCACCTCACGATGAAGTACCCCTCCGAAAAGGGAACAATCTGTACGGTTCGGGCGGACCAGAAGACGGCACGGGAGTGCTACGCGGCGGGGTTGAAACTGCACGTCCGACCACTGAAGAGGCGGGCGGCTGGCTCTGAGGTGGCCATGGCAGACCTCGACCCAAGAACGAATACCGAGGACCGCCTGGAGCCTATTGGAGAAACCCAACCTATCTTGATAGGAAGGGAACCCAGTCAGACCACCCTCATCGCCAGGGAGTTGAACCCTGAGATGGAAAAGGAGTTGAGGGCACTCCTATGGAAGAATCGGGATCTATTCGCGTGGACGGCAGCCGACATGCCGGGCATCCATCCCGCGGTAATGTGTCATAAGCTCTCGCTTTTCCAAAACGCCCGCCCGATCGCCCAGAAAAGGCGAAGAATGGGCGAGGAGAAACGAAAGGCTGTGGAGGAGGAAGTAGAGAAGTTGAAAAAGATGGTTTTGTTCGGGAAGTCACGTACACCACGTGGCTAGCTAACGTGGTTATGGTGAAGAAGGCCAGTGGAAAGTGGCGCATGTGCACTGACTACACGGACCTGAACAAAGCCTGCCCGAAAGATTCGCACCCCCTACCCAGTATAGACGCCCTGGTGGACGGAGCTTCTGGGCATCGAGTGCTGAGTTTCCTGGATGCATATTCCGGATACAACCAGATTCCTATGTATGGACCGGACGTTGAGAAAACGGCATTCATAACAGAGAAGTCCAGCTTCTGTTATGAGGTCATGCCATTCGGCCTGAAGAATGCGGGGGCGACGTACCAACGCTTAATGGACAGGATCTTCCGGGACCAAATAGGCCGGTGCATGGACGTATATGTGGACGACATGGTAGTCCGGTCCGCGGAGGGAGAGGGGCATCTTAAAGACCTTGAGGAGGTGTTTCGCCAAGTGAGGAAGTTCGGCATGCGCCTAAACCCCGCCAAATGCACATTTGGGGTAGCTGCCGGAAAGTTCTTGGGTTTCATGTTGACATCCAGGGGGATCGAGGCCAACCCGGACAAGTGTGAAGCAATACTACAAATGCAAAGTCCGACCACCCTTAAGGAAATCCAAAGACTGGTCGGACGCCTCACCGCCTTGTCCCGATTTATCCCCAACCTGGCGGCAAGAATGAGGCCGGTCCTGCGAAAATTGAAGAAAGGGGCCGGCCCGGCCTGGGACGACGAGTGCGAACGAGCGTTCCAGGACGTCAAAACCATCCTTGTAAACCCACCAGTCATGAATCGCCCGGTCCCAGGAGGGGACCTACATATTTTCCTAGGAGTGTCGGAGACGGCCATCAGTGTCGTGCTAATGCAGGAACGGCCTCAGGCGAGGCTAATTTATTTTGTGAGTCGCACGCTCCTAGACGCCGAAATTCGATACCAGCGGGTAGAGAAGGTGGCCTTAGCTTTGTTGCACGCCTCCCGAAGGCTTCGTCCTTAGTTCCAAAGCCATCATGTGATAGTCAGGACCGACTTCCCTATCTCCAAAATCCTCAGGAAGCCAGACTTGGCCGGACGGATGGTGGCATGGGCGGTTGAGCTCTCGGAATTCGGCTTACGGTATGAGCCGAGAGGATCGGTCAAAGGCCAACACTTAGCAGATTTCGCGGCCGAGCTACCACCGTCCAGCCAGGACGAGTTGAACTTGTATGTGGATGGAGCGTCTGGTCGATCAATCTGCGGGGCCGGCATCGTGCTCGAGGGCCCCAACGGATTCCTGCTGGAACATTCCCTGATCTTCAAGTTCAAGGTATCCAACAATCAGGCCGAGTATGAGGCCCTGGTGGCCGGCCTTGAGCTGGCAAAAGACATGGGGGCAAGGAGAATAACGTGCCGGACGGACTCAGAGCTGGTAGTGGGTCAAATGAATGGCAATTTCCAAGTCCGGGAGGAACGTCTATTGCGGTATTTCCAACGAGCAACGGACCTCGCAAAAGCGTTCGATAAAGTTGACATTCAGCACATTCACAGGGAACAAAACGCGAGGGCAGACGTACTATCTAAACTTAGTTCGGGAAAGGAAAAGGGACAGTTAACTACTGTCGTGCGGCAGGTTCTACTTCAGCCTTCAGTAGAGTGTTCGGCAGTGTCCGACGGGGGAAAGGATTGGCGAACAGAAATCAGGGAAATCATGACTTGCCAGGATGAAGGGCGGACGGTAGGCCCGCGCGAAGCCAAGAAGGTCGCCCGATATTTTGTGGTGGGGGATGACCTGTATTGCAGAGGATTCTCTTCCCCTCTCCTCAACTGCTTGGGAGAGGCAGAAGCACAGTACGTCATGGACGAGCTCCATAACGGCATTTGCGGCTTTCACACAGGTTGGCGGACGCTAAAAGCCCGGCTACTGAGAGCCGGATATTACTGGCCTACCGTGGAAGCAGACACAAGGGCGTTCGTCCAAAGATGCGTTCGCTGCCAAGAGCATTCCAACAACTCCAACCTACCGCCGCACGACCTCCATTCAATATCTTCCCCGTGGCCGTTCGCCCAATGGGGTATGGACATCGTAGGACCGTTCCCAGTAGGGCAGGCACAGAAGAAGTTCCTCCTGGTGGCGGTGGATTACTTTACCAAGTGGGTAGAGGCCGAGGCCCTGGCAACCATCACGGCCGCCCAAGTCCAGAAGTTCTGCTGGAAATTGATATGTCGCTTCGGCCTCCCTCGGTCAATCATCACAGATAACGGCCGGCAATTTATCGACAAGAAACTAGCCGAATTCTTCAAAGGATTGGGGATTAAGCACGTCACCAGTTCAGTAGAACATCCCCAAACGAACGGACAAGCGGAAGCAATGAATAAGACCATAGTCTCGGAGCTTAAGCGGCGTTTGGGAGAAAAGAAGGGAGCGTGGGTGGACGAGTTACCCGAGGTCCTATGGGCGTATAGGTGCACACCTCATGGAACCACAGGCGAAACCCCTTTTAACTTAACTTATGGTACTGATGCTATGTTACCGGTGGAACTGGGTGAACCGTCCCTGAGGCGGCAAGTCGAAGACCTGAACCTCAACGACCAAGAGATGAGGATCGAGTTGGACTCCCTAGATGAACGGCGGGACCGGGCGGCATTGAGGGCCGAAGCATGCAAACGGATGGTTGAAAGAAAATACAACTCCAAAGTCCGGCCAAGGAGCTTCCAGGGGGGGACCTAGTGTGGAGGAAAGCTGGTGACGCCCGCCGAAACCCAGCTCATGGAAAGTTGGCTGCCAAGTGGGAAGGGCCGTTCCGAGTAATGGAGGCCCTAGGAAACGGAGCGTATAGGCTGGAGCGCATGGACGGACGTCCCATCCCCAACACTTGGAACGCCACGCATCTAAAATTTTACTTTAGTTAATCACGTGTACTCTTATTTCCAAAAAATGACAGACAGGATATTTCTCTTCTACGAACGTTATTTTATTTTGTAGAGACCAGAAACCGTTCTCAACTCGGCCATAGGAGGATCGTCCGCCCCATTAAGACCAAGCTGGTGAAAAAGAGCGTTCCAAAGAGGACGACTCTCAGCTTGGTTGGGCGACGAAGCGAAGGACCGTCCGCCCTACCAAACTCCAAGCTGGTGAAAAAGTGTTCCAACGAGAACAACTTTCAGCTTGGTGGGGCGACGAAGCGAAGAACCGTCCGCCCTATCAAACTCCAAGCTGGTGAAAGAGTGTTCCAACGAGAACAACTCTCAGCTTGGTGGGGCGACGAAGCGAAGGACCGTCCGCCCTATCAAACTCCAAGCTGGTGAAAAAGAGTGTTCCAACGAGAACAACTCTCAGCTTGGTGGGGCGACGAAGCGAAGGACCGTCCGCCCTACCAAACTCCAAGCTGGTGAAAAAGAGTGTTCCAACGAGAACAACTCTCAGCTTGGTTGGGCGACGAAGCGAAGGACCGTCCGCCCGGACAAGGGAAGTGAAATCCCCACCCAGGCCGGACCATTATTAAAGTCAGCTAACTTTGTAAGAATAAAAGCAAACATAAGGACGCATGAGAGATTGGAAAAAGCAACTGTGCATTAATCATTGACGCTAAAACGCGCCCAGATTTACAAAAGGACCGTCCGGCCAACCTCTGGACAATCCGAGATGTTGGGCGGACGGCCACAGGATACACATCAAAAAATAAAAGCAAATAAAAACTTATTCATCTCCAACGACCCTGGCCCCCACGGTCGGCTCATTCTCCTCGGCGGCATTCAGGTCTACCAGAACGCCATCAAAGACGTCCTTTTCAATATCAACGCCGAGGGAATATGGCTCTGGAATGCCCGCCAAAAGAGATATCTGGCGAAGGGCTTTGTTGAAGCCTTCCTCATGTTCAAACATGATAGTTGACTCCAACTCAACGATCTTCTCTTCAGCTTTGGCAACGTCCCGAGAGAGAGCCTCGTTTGCCTTGATACGCTCGGCCTCGGCTTCCTTTAGGCGGGCTACCTCCGCCTTCAGCCGGCGACCTTCCTCCGCCATACGTTCTTGCTCGCCTCGGGCGGCTGCCAAACTTTCGGCGGCCTCCCTCTTGGTCTTCTCAAGATCGGCCTCTAGCTGCTCGATCTTCTTATCATAGTCATCTTGAGCGAGGACCATCTGCTCCAAGGTCAGCTGAAGGGAGGTCGAGTTTTTCTTCTCCTTGTCAAGCTCGGCCCGGACCTCCGCCACTCCAAGACGGTCAGCAAATTTCCTCAGATACCAGGCCAGAGCGGACGTCCGGGTCGACATCTCTAGCATAGCGTTAGTTAACTCCAACTCGGAGAGGGGTTCAATGAGCGCCCGTTGAGAGGAGCTCATGTGGAACTTTGCCCGGTCGCTCATGCTGAATTCCGGACTAAAAACGCCGCCCGGTAAGGGGACAGCCAAGACCCTCTCTCGCTCTTTCTCTTTGTCCTTACCCTTCCGGGCCTTCTTTGAAGCCGATCGAGACGAAGAGCCCTCCTTGTCTTTACGTCCCTCAGCAACAGGATCTTTTCTCTTACGAACCAAGGGATCAGCAGAAACAGTAGCTGCCTCGGATGACGGGTCCACATGGACGGCAGCAAATTCCGGCAGAGGGCTAGGACCCGGCATCTTCATGCCTGAACCCCCGGTCTTATCGATGGCAGCGACCCCTGCCTTCGAGGTTAGGCGTACAGTCGGAACGCCGGCAAGAGGAGGACGTGGCACGTTTGGAACAATCGTTGGCCGGGCGGTCGACGAACTGGCCCCGGACTTCTTCCTGGTGGCCATAAAGTTGGATTTGCGGGGCTCCGGAGTTGTCATCAGTTCTGCAAGAAACAAAGCAATTCAGAAAAATTAACGTCAGTATACGAAAAAGCGAACACACCCAATATGACAAGACCATACCGAACGCCTTTGGTCCACAATCCTCGAGACTAAGGCATTCGACCAAGTGACGGGCGGAGATCCGGCGGGGGAGGGCGTTAATGGTACGCACGACCTCTAGGTCGGGTACTGTTAAGGCCCCAATAGAAGTCGCCTTTATTCGTCGAGGATCCCTCGTCCAATAAAATGGGAACAACGGCCTCCCTTTACTATCAGAAAATTCGTGGAGGCCGGCTTTGTCAATGATTACTTTGAAGTAATGTTGTTTAAAATTCTTGAAGGAATCAGAGAAGGGGCGGAACAAGGTCTTGTCCCGAACTGACGTGAAAGATACCCACCCGCCAGAGGGAGAGAGGCGGGCCTCGAAATAATAAAAGAAGACCGGGATGGTGGGAGTCACGCCCACGGCTAAACACATCGCCAGAAACGCCTGCACGGCCGCCCAAGAGTTGGGATGCAACTGCGTGGGAGCCACATTAACTTCCCGAAGTATGGCCGTTTGAAACTTAGTAAAAGGCACCCGGATGAAAAGATGGGTGAAGAAGGTCACATACATGAAGAAAAAATCATACGGACTCGACCTCCCGTCATGGAAGACCCTTTCATTTAACAAAGTTACCCCAGCACGTATCAACCTCGAGTCTTCTACATCCCGGACGATATGGGTACGGCGGACCCTCCATTCTAACTCCTTGCGGAAAGCATAACAGGAAGCATACAGGCTAGGATCATGGGGAGCCCACTCCGACACCACCGCCCCTTGACCGTCCGGCTCGAAGGGAGACCCGACTACACGGACACCGCCTTTAAGCAAGAACAGAGGTACGCCATGAAAGATCTGGTCACCAGTCGAGACCGGCACCTCAGGGTCCGCCCCAGAAGACCCAACCGCCTCTTCCAAAAAACGAGAAGAAACAGAGCTAAGAGAATCACCGCTGTCGCCCCTCGCCGACCCCTCCCGGACTCCGCCCGTCGACTCGGAACCTGACTCAATGGACACAGCTGCCATTTATTACCTGAGGGAAAAAGAATCTCGAACTCCTGAGTAAAGAAGATAAGTGAAAATGACCTCGCCCCATCTGATATTTATAGGAAAAATTTAGTAACCGTTGAGCTCATCCTTGCCGTTCAAATCTTGCACGACCAACGCTCCGGATCTGGCGACGGTTCGTCTTCCATCAATAGGAACACGCCACGTGTTTTCCCGCTCAAAATCAGAAATTTAAAAGCCCACTGGATACAGCCCAATTGCGGGTCCCTGGCCCAACGCGCGCCGTATTCAAAATCCTACGTGCACTACGTGCACTAGGACTGGGGGGCTTATGTACCAGGGAGCACCGGGCGCCGTACGGAAGAACGCCAGGTCAGCTGAAAAGGCCGTCCGCCCAACTGGATAAATGCCGAGGATCGAACCTAGACCCCGCATAAACTCTCCTATACTGGCGAAGTACCGGGCGCCGCACAGCGAAATGAATTCTCCCAACTGGGTAGAACCTCTGTAATAGAAACATCCGAGAACTCGCGTGGGCGGACGCCCATACCACACGCCGCACTCTCCATGCTCACAACGTGTACTAGGAGGTCCCGGACGCCGTACGGAAGGTCGCCCATGAAGATACTGAGAGACGAAACGTCTGGAAATGACTTAGAAGGCTTATGCACCAGGGAGTGCCGGGCGTCGTACGGAAGGACACCCGACTTCGAAGGGCGGACGTCCGCCCCTTTTAATACCCCGAGTCATCCAAAGGGTCAGTGACTGCCTGCCTTCCCCGACATGGGAGGCTCGGAAGGTCGCCTCTTGAACAAATATGAAGGATCGAATAGAGTAAGG
>NW_025907591.1:35000-103279 GCF_018835915.1 Vigna umbellata | reverse complement strand
AGGCTTTTATTTGAAAAGTAATTAATTCTTAAAAAATTGAGATAAAAATATTAAAATTATGCAATTTAAATTTAATTTAACCATTATTACAACATAAATTCAGAAAAATAAAAATTATCTTTATTTATATAATATAATTTGATCTTATTTTTAGAAAAGACTTTTGATAATAAACCATCAAAAGATATTGCTAATTCATAACCAAACATAAATGATTTAACCTATGACGTTTTTTTATGTTTAATCTTAAAAATTTTCTCCAACTTAAACTCAATAATGTGACCTTATCGATAATTAACCAGCCATCTTTCCTATTATTTTTATGAGAGAAATCTCATTTAATTATCACCAGTCAATTAAGTAAAAAATCATTAAGAAAATTAATTATACGGGAAATGTTCTAGTAGTATTAGAGGAAGAGAAAAAGAAAAAGAGAAAAAACATAAATAGATCAATTTTTCTAATCTTTTAAAATGACTATTCAAAATCTAAATAATTAATTCATGTATATAATATGAGTTAAAATCTTATATAAATAAAAAGAGTAATATCTAAAAAAACTAAAATTTTATTATCTTTAATATTATTTGTTGAAAGTAATGTTGTGTTTAGGGAAACGGGGCGGGGCGGACATGGGTAGTGCCTACCCGCAACCCGATCCGCCGGATAAAACTGTACCCGCTACCTGTGCGGGTACCCGTTTAAAAAATACCCACGAGTATTTTAAAACCCGCGGTACCCGCAGATACCTGCAAAAAATAAAAAAAAATATATTTAATACATTTTTAAAATAAAATTTAAATTAAATTACAAAAAAAATATATAATATAATATAAATTAAATTAAGTATAAATTAAATTTTAATTTTAATTAAATTTAACCTAATAAAATACAATTTTATTTTATTTTTAATTAAATTTAATTAAAATATATATAAATTATTAATTTTTTTAATTTTTTGCGGATAACGGGTACCCATGGAACGAGTAGTATACTACCCGTACCCGACCCGTTTAGAAGCGGGTATTAAAATACCCGCGGATAATAACTACCCGTCGCGGATACCCGTGCTCGTGGGTAAAATTTGCATCTCTAGTTGTATTGCTAATAACAGTTAGGATTGTTGCACTGAAATATTTACTTAGAACAAAAATTAAGAAAGGAGTTAATTGGTTTGTTAATAAAAGTTTATACTTTAAAATCCTTTTCTTTGTAATAACGAACATTTAAATAAAGAAAATAGAGAAAAAAATAATTGCACAAAATATTTTATATTGTTTTATATCAAAAGATTTTACATTAGGGATTAACCAAACATAAAAAATAAATTGAAATTATAAGTACTAATGAAATGAATAGGTTACTAAAGAATACACCTCTATTGAAGAATCACAAGAGATTAAAAACACTTCCCTTAAAATCACAAGAAATGAAACACCTCTTTGAATTTCATAAAAGAAAAAACATCTCTCTTGAATAGCGCAAAATATGAAAGACACTTCCTTTGAAATACACAAGGATGAACATCTCTTTTGAGTCATACAAATGATGAACAAAGGATGAAAAGTCAACCAATCAACAACAATAACACTTAATCATTTAAAATCTCATTTGATGAAAGTTATAATTTTACCTATACTAAGTTTTCAAAGCTTTTCCACACATACTTATAATTAACTGGTGTATATTCAAATGAAAGTCTACCACTTTATTTATAGAGTTTATTTTCAAAATTAGGTTAAGAATATGAAAGGTATTTGTAAATGTTAATAATCAATTATTGCAAGCATCAATCCATTATTACCTCAATGCCTCTTAAAAGAGTTTTTCTGTATAATTTCCTTCTTTTATCAATAATTAATTATTTTTAAGTGATAATTTACTATTGTCACATCATTTCTCAAAACTAATTTTTTCTATTAAATCGATTATTATTAATGATAATCAATTATTCTAGTGACTTTTTTCAAAAATTACTTTTCAATAAAATAATCGTAACAAATAATAGATTATTCTAATGTTTTATTTTAAATATAAGACTCTTAATATTACAGTGTTATGTTTTATTTAGGTTTAATCATTTCCGATGTCCCTAATTTTGTTAGAGTCTCAAATAGATTCTCAGTTTTTTTTTTCTCAATCGGGTCTTTATTTTCGAAAAATTAAAGCAATTAGGTGTTGTCGTTAGTTCCATACTAACACCGTTAAAAGAGGTGTCACGTGTCACTTCGTGGTTTTTTGAATTTTTAATTATTTTTTAATTATTTTTATTTTTATTTTTTATATATTTTTAATTTTTTTAAAAAAATAAAATAAAAATGTCACGTGTCAAACTAATATTGTGTCACGTGGCAATGACAATGTGACATGACACTAACAATGCCACGTGTCATTGTAAAGCCACATGTCATTGTCAGGCCACATGTCACTGCATTAGTCTCAATTTGGTCCTTGTATTTTTATTTTTATTTTGTCTCAATTTGGTTTCTCTATTTTTATTTTATCTCAATTTAGTCCTAATTTTAAAAATTAATTTTCCTCTCCAAATTGAAACAAAATTTAATTTGTATATAAATTTTAACAAATATTTTTATTAAAATTGATATTTTTATTAAATATTTTAAACAAGATTAAGTTTGTTTATATTTTTATTTAATTAATTATATAAATATTAATTATGTTTTTTAAATATACCTATAAGAGTTAAAAGAAAACAGTGAAAATAATTTGTTTAATGAGCTAAATCATTTCAATGGAAGATCATGAAAGAAGAAACTACATTTTTCTCATTTATTTTTTTTTTCTCAATTTATTTTCAAAAAATTAAAGCAATTAGGTATTTGTCGTTAGTTCCATACTAACACCGTTAAAAGAGGTGTCACGTGTTAGTTCGTGGTTTTTTTTTTAAATTTTTTAAATATTTTTAATTATTTTTATTTTTAATTTTTTATTTATTTTTAATTTTTTTCAAGAAATAAAATAAAAATGTCATGTGTCAAACTAATATTGTGCCACATGACAATAATAGTGTGACATGACATTGACATTGCCACGTGTCATTGTCAGGCCACACATATCATTGCATTAGTCTCAATTTGGTCCTGTATTTTTATTTTGTCTCAATTTGGTCCCTATATTTTTATTTTGTCTCAATTTAGTTCTAATTTTAAAAATTAAATAATTTTGTCTCTCTCCAAATTCAAACAAAATTTAATTTGTATATAAATCTTAACAAATATTTTTATTAAAATTAATATTATTATTAAATATTTTTAACAAGATTAAGTTTGTTTATATTTTTATTTAATTAATTATATAAATGTTAATTATGTTATTTAAATATACTTATAAGGGTTTAAAAAAAGAGTGACATAACATGCTGGTGTGAATTTTTCAAATAATTTAGCTCATTGAACAAATTATTAATGTGAATTTTCACTTTTGTTAAATAAAAAATAAAAAAAAGTTTTTTGAAAACGGTAATAAATATAATCTTCCATTGAAATGATTAAATCTTTTATTTACTATGTTATGGACCTCGAAAAAAAATTAAGAAGCTATGTGAGATTTCAAACAAAAGTTATGGACGTTGAAAATGATTAAATCTTTTATTTACATGAATCCAAACATTTTTTAAGTCATCAATATTTCTCCATAGATTATCAAAAGTCTTTCACACTTTTCCATAAATCATCATCATCAAATCTTTATTAAAAATTTTTGTCTTCTTTCTCAAAAATAACTCTTACAGAAAATACTTAACAAGTAAAGTTAAAGTGGGTTTTTCCTCTTAACTATGAACCAGAAAAAAGTTACAGATTAAATTAAACCAAATTATACTTTTATTAGATCAAACAAGTTTGAAAAAAATATATTTTATTTATTTAATCTGAAAATTAAATTAATTAATCTGTTTTTAAAAGTAATGATTATGCTTTATTAATATATATATATATATATATATATATATATATATATATAATTATAAATAAAAATTAAAATTAAAATTAATTATAAATAAAAATTAAAATTAATTTTATTAATAGTAATTAAATTTTAAAAATATAGTTTCGTAAGCATATGGTGGAATGCAACAAAATAGATATATATTTTATACTAATTTTTATTACCCATTCTGACCAATACATCATTGGGTGTTACTCCCTCCACCACCACATTTTCTCCCTCCACCTCCCCAATTCTATTATATATTTTCTGAATTACAAAACTAACCTTTTATAATTACAAAAATAACCTTAATACTTTTTTAATTCTAATTATTTATTTTAACCCTAAAATCTATATTTTTACCCCTTCTCACCCACTTCCCAACCTTCTGAGATTCTCACCCAAACACTATCATTCTCATCTTCCATTTTTCCTCCATACAAGTTTTCTTCCTCCTTCAGCGGTTGGCGGTGTGCGGCACGGCAGTGCAATGGTGCGGCAGTGCAATGGTGCGGCAGTGCGGCGGTGCGAAGGGGTAAACGAATGTGAGCAAAATCAATATAAAAAAAACTGTAAAATATAAACCGTAATCTTTAAACGGATGTGAGCATCCGTCGATGGATGTCAACATCCGTTTAAAGATTACGGTTTATATTTTAGGGTTTTATTACGCACCTTCACGCCTCTGAACCTGTCACGCCTCTGAACACAAAGTCCACCACACTTTCACGTCACAATTCTATAAAAGAAAAGAAGAAGTGGAACATGAGAGATAACCCAAGGAAAGTGGAACGTAAGAGTGAACCTGAGAAAAATAACAAAGAGAAAGAGGGGAGAATGATAAAAAGAATGAATGTTCACGTGAGATTTTAAATAATATTAACCCTAAAATTTTAATAAGAGTAAAATAGGAATGAAAAAATAAATAAAAGGGTAAACGGAGAATGGAGTGGTGGAGGAAGCAAATTGTGGTGATGGAGGGAGTAACACCCTACGTCATATTACTCCAAAATTCCAACTACTTGTTATTTATTTTTAAGAACTATAAAAAAATAAAATTTAATTATGGTGTTTGATAACTATCAGTCAATTTAGATTCTGAAATTAGCACCACCACGAGTCAATTTCATTCCTAATGCTACAAATCAATTATTATCAATTTAATTCTTGTAACAATAGTCAATTCATTCAGTCCCTGTCATTATAATGGATTTAATTGACTAATAAAAAATAAAATTACGGACTAATTAATTAAATCAAGGAACGGATTAAAAATATTTTGTAGAGACTAGAATAATCAACAGTCAATAATTAATTATTTAATAATCGTAAAGACTAATTAAAATTAACGGTAATTGTAATTTACATATTATTAGGATAATAACGTTGTACGGAAACATCTTTATATGGTAGTACAAAGAAGGGTGATGGAGTGGTAGTGTTTTCTCCACTAACAGAAATTCTTTGAACTTGTTGAGATCTTTGAGATTGTCTTAGTGGAGAGTAGTAACATCATTTCAATTGCCTCCAATTTTTAAGTGCCACTTTCTTTTCAAATGTAGTATGAGTGAGGCAATACTATGGGAGATGAAACCACTACACAACTAAATTGAAAGTACATAAAAATTGTTGGTGCTTGCTTGTTAGGTTTTTTATTTATAATAATAGTAGTAGTATTTATTTACGTGGAAAATATGGAGTTTTTTATTATATTGGTAGAAATTATTTATTTGCTAAACTAAGTATTAACGTATCATTTTGACAAGATTTATCATACGAGAATATGAATATGAACTAAGAGACAAAATTATGGCTGAGCACGGAAGAGTAATTCTTTCTTTTCTCACCTTACAAGTCGGTTTTGTATGGCTGAGTTAGGCTTAAAAATCTACCTTCTAATATTGATCATGAAGAATAGCATAAGTCTTTAGTTTTTGTGATGAATAAAGTTGTATCATTCTCAATATTCAGTTTTTCATGTATGAATGTCTCTTAATCACAAATTACATTAAATATTTCTCTTTTCTCAAAAAGCACTTAAAATATTTTTGATATAATTTTGTTCAATCTAGTAAAAATAAAACAAGTTAAAATCAAAATGAATTCAATTATTATTAAATCTTACTTGTAAATAATTAGTTATCTTTATTTATAATTAATTAAGTGAAATAAATTATTATCTTAAAATATAATCGATTATGTGATTGTATGTGCAAATAATTGATTATGTTATTTAGATTTAATTATGTTACGAGTATTGGTAAATTTAAAAACTTTTAATTGAGTTGATATTAAATTGTTTACGGTGTAAATTGAGTTCTTAAAATTTAAATTTTTTCAATTTAGTCTATTCATTTAAGATATTTTTATAAACTATGTGACGTGACAATTATATTGCATTATCACTCCGTTTAGATATCGCTATATAATAAGATCTTTCTTAATGACTTATTATATGTAATGAAAATTGTTATTAAATTTAATTAAAATTATAAATTATAAATTATAAAACATAAAATAAATTATTATAATTATGAAAATAAAATTATAAAATTACAAAGTTATAATATTATAAATGCAACCTTCCAATTTTACCAACTTACAATTAATAAAATAAGATATTATAAGATTGGTAAATAAAAACATATTGTTTAGTATATATAGAATTAATATAATTATTTCTAAAAGTAAATAATTGTAAAAAGAAAATATATATAAAACAATTAAGGATAACTTAGAGTTTTAGAAATCTCTTATACAAAATAATTACTACAAACCAATAATTGTCTTTCACTAGAGAAATATCAACATCTACCTTCATATGCTCACACTGAGAAGTGATCATCACAAAAGAGACAAACAAACACAAGAAAACATAAAAGAGACAATTTGATAAGTTAATATGCAAAAGAGTTATTCTAAAACAATTAAATCATATCAAATATCAACTAAACATGGATTAAATACAATAAATCTTAAAGATACACACAAACTGTTGACACTAAAATAAATTATTCGATTATATGCCTTTGACATTAGGCTTCATGTAGGCATGTCCTTGTAATAGTATTTGTAGTAGTATTCAAGCTCTGTAGAATCATAAACATAGAGATTATCACCTTAGCATTCACAATGTTAGTCCCTTTTGCACTTATGACTAAAATAGTTCAGTGGCTAGGACCTATTGCCATTCTCTTCTCCCCACCGTTCCTCTCTATATGAGTTGAATGATTAATAAAATATCAGGACACCTCTTTACTAACCCCCTAAATGTCAATGAATACACTAAGATGATCACCACAAAGAATTTCTCCTTGAAATTCATTGAACATCATCACCTTACTTGTCCACAACCATAATCATAACCACAAATAATAATAAACAATTTATAAGCATCCATCAATTCCATCACAGGTCTATTTCAAACAACCAAAGAAGAAAAAAAATACAACATACAAATTTGTACTTAGAAGTAGCACTGAGCACCAAACATTTAACAAAAGGTGGCACTCAATGATAGTTGTAACGCTCAACGTCATTTTTCTTGCAACAATTGTGCTCAACGGTGTCCTGTTGTCACCCATTGTTAAGGAATTAGCAAAATATGATGCTCAACGATACAAACTTGCGCTCAATATCCTAAACCTAAAATGCTACCAGACCTACACAACGAGACTAACACTCAATGCCAGTTTATCACCCCTCAACATTATACCAAACATTAATAGATGAAATTTTGTGATTTAGAAGAAATGGGACATGTTCAATAGATCAATTTGGTATTTCCTTCTTAGTACTTTGGTTAAAAAAATTTTCAATATTATGGCACTGACCAATTGGTGTAATTTCTTAGATTTTAACTCAATCAACACAAAATCAACTAAAATACTCAAACTTGAAACTCATTCAAAACATACAATATAAATAAGAAACAATCAAATTTGATCCCCAATTGCATTAAAGCAACTACATGTAGATCATCAAATTTATCAAACTCTCACACATCGAAAGCAAGTAGCTTCCCTTACCTGACCCAATTTCTCACAAGACCCTAACTAGCGAAGTTTCTCCTAACTTGCAAATACTCTATCTACACATAGAAAAATCACAAGAACGATCAGAACATATCATTTTGATCAATAGAGACTCATATAGATGACTAAAATGACACATGCAAGTGAAAGAATTCTTACATGCAACAAATAACAGAAAAGATCAAGAAAAAGAATTAAAACCCAACTTACGAGAACAAAGAAACTAATGGTCTAGATTAACGAGTTCTTTGTAAGAATCAATCCTACGATCTCGGTTCTTTAATTAAATGAGCAAAGAAAATAACATCTTAGAGTGAAGTCAAAGAACTCTAGAAAATTAGTTTTTAGAGAGACTCAGTGTTTTAAACTAATGAGATTTGTTCATAACATAACTATTTATATTAAAATATTTTAATATTAAAATAATCGAGTCTCACTATTTTAAACCATTATCACTTCTAAAAGGTCATTTTCGACGTCTTTACAACAAAATTAAAAAGTATAAAGTTACTAAATTACAAAATTAACAAATTAAAAAATTATAAGGTTATAAAATTATAAATTTACATAAAACTATAAAATTTCAAAATTATAAAATATAAAAATATAAAATTAGATAATTATAAAACTATAAAATTATTAAATTAGAAATTATAATCTAATAATTTTAGAATTTATACTTTTATAGTTATATAGTTATATAATTTTATAATTATAAAATTATAAAATTTAATATTTTTATATTTTATAATCTTACAATTTTATAATTTCATAATTTTTTGAATTTTATAGCGTTATTTTAAGAACCTCTAGAAAATAGAGTATTAGAGTAAATATGTTTATTAAAATAACGAGACGAGTATTTTATTATAAAATAATTTTACAATATAAATAGAATTTTATAAAGCTCGTTTCATTATCTAAATATCTTCTATCTCTCTAAAACACTATCATCTTCGTTTTCTCTCATTTTTTTGTAACTTTTCTCGCTCTTGGATCATTTGTTTTCGACGACCAGGAGGTGTCTAGGTGATCCTTGCGTCAAGGGCTACCTATTTAACCATCAATTGGTTGATTTAAGCAAGTAGAAACCCCTTTTTTTGGTGTTCTACGGTTCTTGAATTCAGTAAAGTGTTTCTGTTTTGCATGGATAAAGCATCCCTTTTTCTTAATTCTTAGTTTAATCGTGATTCTAAGGTTGTTCTTCCATCATCAATCGGTGATTTTTAGGTTTTCTAGAAATTTCTTGTAGCATAAGAAATCGACAGAGCGTTTAGAGATTTTGAGCTGTTGAGTTTAGGTAAGGGAAGCTAGATTATGGTTTTAATTAGTGATTTAATATATATGTGTGATGAGTCTATGTGCATTGTGTTAACTGAATTAAATTAGGTTTTTTAGAAGAGATGTATCATGTGCAATTTGAATGTTTTAGTGTGCATTGATGAACTGTGATTATTAACTGTATGAGATGATATTTGATTTGTTATTGGTTGTATGAAATCTTAGAAATCTGTGATAATGCTGTTTGACTATCAGTAGAGGCACATTGTCATGGTTTAGAGTTAGTTTTGAGAAAGTGGAGTAGTGAAAATGTGAATTTGGGGTTAGGTTCTATATTGGTTTGTTGGTATAGCTTCTGTAAGTCAAATTAGACTTGCTTGAGTCTCTAAGTTACTTAAAACTGTGTCAAAAGTGGTAGAACATGATTTGGGTCCATAGGTTGATGATTTGTAAGTTTTGAAGTGTGATTTAGTTAGTAAACACTTTAGAATGATGTTAGTAAGGTTTAGAAATACTTGTTCATGTCTACTTAAGTATATAACACAAATCTAGGAGGATTAGAAGTTGGAGAAAATATTTGAAATTGGTAAATTTGGTATGAGTTGGGTAATTCTGCAGTTTGGTGCTGCATAATTATGCAGACTCGCTGAGCGACTCCACTCGCTCAGTGAGTGGTTGTGTAGTTTGGCACACTGTAATGCTATTCGCACAACGAATGGGGTCGCTAAGCGAGAGAGTTGCGGGTTTGAACCACTATTTTAGGTCTCGACCAGCGAATGAAGTCGCTGAGCGAGAGGTTAAGGTTTGGGAGCATTGTTAGTTTTATTCGATCAACGACCTAGGCGAGTGGTTTGGAGTTTGAAGGTACTGTTGGTAGATTCGCACAACGAGTAGGTCACTAAGCGAGATAATTTTGGTGTCGCTCAATGAGGGGTTCGCTAAGCGACTAGTCCATGTTCTAGTTTAGTCTTTTATGCTTAGTTTTGTTTTGATTAAGGTGAAAGGTATTTTGATTCAATTGAGAATGATGTATGAGTATACTTAATATTTACTATATCTAATAACTCTCGTGAATTGATATTCCTTTACTTATGAAACATGATTAGTGAACGTAACTCCATGGCTCAAGGTGAGATTTCATGATAGTACCTTGATTGATGATGTCGTTGTTATATGAATGTATGGAGCTTTGAAATGGTGGTCTATTCCGACACTCTAATGATTATTCATTCTCAAGTAGAGAGGAAGGATTCACGTGGTGAGAGTAGTGAGAGGTTATTGTCTTTAGGCTTTGAGTTTAGCCTAGGCAACTAAAATGGACTAACCTTTTATGGTGTTGGGGAGTGTCAGTTGTACCATACAAGTGCACAGACTACAAATAGTTCGACATTCATATATAATCGGGATGAGTGTTGAGTATCATATGAATTGAGTGATTGGTGTGTATTGTATCCCCTTGAAATTGAATTTTGCATTGTGTATATATTTTTTATAAATATGAATCTCTCTTGTTTATCTAGCTTACCCTTCTGTTTGTTGTTTCATTTGTATGTTCTTATACTCTTTTCTTGGCTATGATCATCTGGTGAGTGTGAGCAGAGGGCGAGAATATGTCTATGGAGCAAGCCTTAGAGGAGGGATTATCATATGTGTAGTTCTTTAGCTAGTTAAGTGTATATAGTTTTGGTTTATCAAAGTTTGTATATAAAATTTGAAATTTATAGTTGTTTTTGGATGATTGTAAGTTCAACTTTATATTCTAGTATATAACTATTTTATAGTATCATATCTGTGATGACTCTTTTATATAGTTTAAACTATATTTTTGGAATGCTACAATTATAATTTTATAATTATATAATTTTATATTCTTTTATTTTATAATTTATTATTTTTAACAATATGCTAATTAGACTTGCATGTATTGTTAGAAGTGAACTTTAAGCCTAACTCAACCCCACAAAACCGGCTTGTAAGGTGAGGTTTGCACCTCACTTATATATTATAATTTGGTCTTATCTCTAGTCGATGTGAGACTTCCAACACACCCCCTTCACGCCGAGGTATAGACATCTCGTGCGTGATAGTAGAAATTTGGTAGCGGGTGAAATAGAAGAATAGAACGTCCACATAGAACTCGCTAAGATAGGCTCTAACCATGACTCTGATACCATATTAGAAAGTATGTTTAAGCCTAACTCAACCTCACAAAACCGGCTTGTAAGGTGAGATTTGCACCTCACTTATATATTATAATTTGGCCTTATATCTAGTCGATGTGAACTTCCAAAAATTAAGCACGCTTTACCAAAAATTAGCACTCGTCATTCAATAAGTGTAGTTTATGGACCAACTCTAAGCCTAATGCATAAACCTTTTTCAACTTCTCACTACTTCATAACTTAATTCGTATTATTGGATTACTGGTGAAGCTATGATATTCTTTTACTTAATGAGCTAATTAGTTCTTTGACAGACAAATATTTGTCTGCCAAGCTCGTGCTATTTTACATATTTGAAGTGTCGACCTATAGCTTAATCATTAACAATAATTCGGCTATAAAAGATCGTTTGACTAAAATAACATAGTTCACCTACATTATTAACCTTTGAGCTTGGAGGGCTTATGCACATTCCCAGCCTAAAAGCAAGTCAAATATTATTAATCCAAAAGCTGATTTGATACAATTTAAAAAAAATCTAATATAATAAAAATAATAATAACTCCTAAAATATTGGAAACTTATACTATTATAATTGTTTATCAATTATTATTTGTAAGGATATTAACATAACTCTGTATATTCATGAACTCTAAAAATCTATAATATATATATATATATATATATTATATATCCTTTAGTCAGAGAGTATTCAATTACCACTTTATTACTTTAGGATCATGATACTTTAACAATTTTTTAGCAACTTTTTTAACAATCTTTTGACAATAGACTATGTGTCACTATTTTATTAGTTTGTATATTTAAAACTGATCAATCACGAACTACACATAAAGGAATGTAAAACAATTGTCAAAAAAACTTGTTAAAAAAACATTTTCTATTACTTTATACTTATACATCATCCAAATATTCTTATTGCAGGTGGATTTTACTTCACCTTCTATTAGTGAGGTGAAGATATTATCACTTTGCTTTAAGGATCATCTTCCATCTACATTAAATATTGTTTTGTCAAATTTCCAGTAAAAATACATTTTTTATATTAAATAAAATTTATATTTTTGTTAAAATATATATTTATATTTAATGTTCATTATCAAAATTATCTCTTCTGAAGGAAAAAAACTAGTGTAGAAAAGACTTTAGACGTCTGTTATTTTGGGCTTTATATGTCTGATCCTAACTTGACGTCTTTACGGGTGACGTTGATGGGACGTCGGTTTGCACTGTCAGGCGTCTATAAAGACGTCTGACACTACAGATCAGACGTCTAAAGCGTCACCGTATTTAATTGGATATTTCTCCGCTTGAGGCCTCTCGGGTTGCTCCTGGCTCATGGTGATTCGAGTTTACAACTTTATATTTTAGTTGAAGAGAATGAATTGTATGTTTTTTTGTATTGGATGGTTTTAAAAACGTAGTGGAGGGAATTGGAGGAGTGCAAAACGCAAGAAATTGCCGCCCAAGAACGTCGCCCAAGGACACGAGCAAAACTGCACCAAAACCCAACGAAAACGCATTTTAATCGGTTCAAATGAAAGATAATTCATCAAAGAGTAATGTAATCGGAGTATAACTAATTTTAAACGGTGTAAAAGTGAGAAAACGAACCTGAAAAACGTAGCCCGTGGAGAGAAAACGCGAGAAAGATGATGAACATTAAGTGCGCGTAACTGCTGCCTCGCGTTCGCGGTGTTTTAATGCAGCCATATAGAAGTCTGTTCCCTCCACATCAGACGTTTATATGGCTTTAGAAGTCGGATTGGCGAGATCTGACGTCTAAATGGAGTCAAAAAGTGACTTTTAGATTTCAAAAATGAGTATATAAAATTATGTTCCCCCACATTAGACGTCTATATGGCTTTAGAAGTCGGATTGGCGGAATCTGACGTCTAAATAGTTAAAAAGTGACTTTTTAGATTTCAAAAATGAATATATAGAAGTTTGTTCCCCTTACATCAGATGTCTATATGATTTTAGAAGTCGGATTTGCGGAATCTGACGTCTAAATAAAGTTGAAAAGTGACTTTTTAAATTTCAAAAATAAGTATTTAGAAGTGTATTCTCCCACTTCAGATGTCTATATAGCTTTAGACGTATGTTCCCCGCAAAACAAATCTATATGCTACTTTATGTGTTTGATTTTGATTTAGGTGCACAAATGGATGTATACTCCATAATAGCAAGGTGTATGTATAATGTACCTACCCGTAAAGATAATTGAATTTTTGTTGAGGAACACATGTGGGTGAACCCATTTGTTGTTGGATGATGTGTTGATGTTGACGTTGACGTGAATGAGTGGTCCAAAGAGACATGTGTGGCATGTGGTGTCTCCTGGAATATGTTTCTCTTCCATTTTGTCAAAAGCTAGATTTCAAACATGTGGACAGATATCATTTTGTGTTCTACCTTTTGCTGGAGGATATAAAATCCTCAATGACCTAATTTTTTCGGATATAATTTAGAATAAGATGTACTTTTTGTGGTTTTGGTATTATTTCTTGATAAGATTTATTTTATTTTATTTTAATAATCAGAAAAAACGAAATTGAAAAATTCACGTGAGTTATCAAGAAAGATTACTGACATTTTCGAAGTCAAATTTCAGTTATACAGAGAGAAAAATACAAAAAAGGGAAAAATACTTAAGAAATTTGTCTTTTTTATTATATTTGACCAATGTATTTATTATTTCATAAATATTAAAATATAAAATTGCGTTGAAATATACAAAATTATGTAAATTTTAACATTAGTATAAGTTAAATAACTAGTTTCTTTTAAGAAAACATCTTTACATTTTATCATTAGTTTAAATCTTGATTTAATACACTGATAAATCATATGAAATCTCTATAATATAAATTCTTTTCCAATATTTTTTTAGCCTTTTTACATTACAGCAATAATAATTTTATTTAAACTCTTTTAATATCGAGCATAAGTTATTAATATGCTCAATAATGTTTGATTTTGATTCTTAAAAAATAATTCAAATTTTATTTAGTTTTGATCAAGTTATGTTAATTTAATAAGATGAAATCATAGAACGATAATAAACCAATTGTTTAGAAAAAAAAAATCTTCAGTATTTTATATTTCATTATTAAAAAAGGTTTAATAAAAATTAGTAAATAAGTAGTTCTGGTTAATATAATGATTAAAATTTATTTAATCATATAATATTTCGAGAATCAACATCACATATATACCCTCGCATTGTAATTTCTTGTTCCCTCATTTAAACTATAAAACTTCAGAAAAATATATATTAATTAAGAGAAAGCAGGTTACTGTTTGAGAGAGAATTTTATTTTTTTAGTAATATATATTTTTTTAATTTAGAAAAAAAAGATATCATATATAAAGAGAACAGGTGAATAATTTCAATTCAATATTTGGTGGGAAGAAAAAACTTGTCAATAATTAAATTAGAAACAACATCTTCATACTAAAAGTCAACCAGCATTTTGGAGAGAAAAAGGTAAATATTAGTTATAAATATAGATGTTAAATATTTGTTGAAACCTTTTTTCCTAGAATAGTTGAAAAAATTTCATCATCAATTAAGTATAAACTCTTTATATAAAAACCTGATATTATCTCTAATATAAAATTTTAAAATCTAATATTTATAAATATTATATATATTCATTATATTGATACTTATATTTCTAATATATTATATTAATGACAAAAAAAATGGAGAATAATGGAACAGATTGCATATTAGATGAAGCCTGAGATTTGGAACTTTATAATCTGACATAAATAGTGGAGCATATATATGTAGTTGTGATTCTTGATCTTAACTTCCTCTTCCATCAAAACTTTAATATAAGATATTAGTCTGAGAAATTCAGTGGTGATGGTCGTATCTGTATTTTGCCTCTGCTTGGTGAAGGTTCTTTGTGAAGGTTACATCCACATATATACATATGATTAAACTAATTTGCATCCAAACATCTAAATACTAATACCACCAAACAACATCATTATGATAAAAGATAACAACAAAAGTTATTAGATAGTTATTAAAAGTTTTCGAAGGGATGAAAAAAAGAAATATAAAAAATGCTTTTAAAAAGTCATTTAACGTCAATTTTATACTTTAAATGAATGTGACTTCAATTTTTTATGAGGTAAAATGGCATATGTTATTTTTAATTTTGATTTTAAAAAATGATCACAGTTCAAAATTTTCCTTTAATATACACTTTAAAGATTTTAAATTAATTAACTATGCATGCTTTTGCATGATTTAAACTAGAAGGATTTTCTTTTCCCCGCAAATATATTTCTTTGGAAATCAACTATTATGTTTAAAGCTAATTTTATTTATAAGGGATATGTTTGAATACGGAATTATAAATATTTTCAGAAAAATTTTATATTAAGATAAATTTTATATTATTTTCAGTAAAATAAATTAACTATAAAAAGACCTGTAAACTTTTATCACTGGTTAACTAGTTTTGTCTCTACTCCACTAGTTTTATGGATTTATTCTCAGTAGCGACCAAACTGCTTTTAGGTTCAATCCATCGAATGGGATTTCCAGATTCGAGTGTTAAATAAAAGTATGGTCTTCACATTTTATTTATTTAACATTCAAAATTAACTTTCTATTACATAATATCTGCATCATTAATAAAAAATAAGATTAAATATTTTTTATCACTAAATTATTTTTAAAAATCTAATTTTATATTTAAATTACACAGACACAAAATAATTTATTTAATCCAAAATAAATTTCAAATTAAAAGTCATTAAATCACAATTTTTTGTTACATATTGTATAAATTTTGTTTTATTACATTTTCTTTTTGAAGCAAACTGTGATTGCGCGCACATTACCTGCCCAACAAGGAAATGACAATAAATAAACAAATAAATAAAAATATATGAATAAATAAATAAATAATAAATAGTATATTACAGTTCAATTCAGTGGCGGTCGTATCTGAGTTTGGTCTTCTTCCCTGCACTCTGGGTAGGGAAGGTGATCCATAACATGTGATTTTGCTGTCTGTAAAATATGATTTCAAAATCTATCTCACTTTCTTGTATTTAAAACTAAAATATACTATTTATTTTACAAGATGTTTCTTGAAAAACTTATACTTTAAATGGTGTGCGTATTATTTTATATTTAAGACAATATCATCGGAATTTAAAATGCTTGACCACCTGATTAACAAACATAAATTACTACTTATCTCAGAGTTAATACTGATAAAAAAGTGGCTTAGATATTAACCAGAGAGATAAAAGTAGATAATATTTTTAATAATTAAAATTAACACAGACACACGTGTGTGTGTGTGTATATATATATATATATATATATATATATATTCTCTATTCAAATATCTTTTAAATATTTTATTTATAATGAAAATAATCAATAATTTAATTAAAAAATAAACAATATACTTAACTGACCTAGCTGTAATGTAAGAATGCAAAAAGGCATTATATTTTACTTTTGTGTTGAGAATGTCAAAAGGATTTAGGTTTAAGAGAAGCAAATTGTGTGTAATAAAGGAGAGAAATTTGGTTCCCTTTTTACCAGCATTCATGGCTTTCCATTCAGCAGATTGGACTTCCTTGCAATGATATGAAAAATCTCATCATCATTATTATAGTAATATACTAATAAAAGAAAAAGATTTTAAATGATTCCCTCAGTTGATATCATGTTAGTGCAACACATTTTTTTATACCACTATAAATAAACAAATCTCCATTTCATCACAAATGGAGAGTGAGACGCATATTCTAATATTTGATATTTGTTTTTAAGATAAATTACTTTCTTTTGATGGGAATTGATGTCACCGTGTTTAAAACATTCAAATACAATTCTCATATTCATATTTCACTCCATCGAAACTTAAATAAATGTCGGTGTTTCGGGTGTTAGGTGGAGAATCACTATTAAACACTTCTTCNAGTTTTGAGAAAGTGGAGTAGTGAAAATGTGAATTTGGGGTTAGGTTCTATATTGGTTTGTTGGTATAGCTTCTGTAAGTCAAATTAGACTTGCTTGAGTCTCTAAGTTACTTAAAACTGTGTCAAAAGTGGTAGAACATGATTTGGGTCCATAGGTTGATGATTTGTAAGTTTTGAAGTGTGATTTAGTTAGTAAACACTTTAGAATGATGTTAGTAAGGTTTAGAAATACTTGTTCATGTCTACTTAAGTATATAACACAAATCTAGGAGGATTAGAAGTTGGAGAAAATATTTGAAATTGGTAAATTTGGTATGAGTTGGGTAATTCTGCAGTTTGGTGCTGCATAATTATGCAGACTCGCTGAGCGACTCCACTCGCTCAGTGAGTGGTTGTGTAGTTTGGCACACTGTAATGCTATTCGCACAACGAATGGGGTCGCTAAGCGAGAGAGTTGCGGGTTTGAACCACTATTTTAGGTCTCGACCAGCGAATGAAGTCGCTGAGCGAGAGGTTAAGGTTTGGGAGCATTGTTAGTTTTATTCGATCAACGACCTAGGCGAGTGGTTTGGAGTTTGAAGGTACTGTTGGTAGATTCGCACAACGAGTAGGTCACTAAGCGAGATAATTTTGGTGTCGCTAAATGAGGGGTTCGCTAAGCGACTAGTCCATGTTCTAGTTTAGTCTTTTATGCTTAGTTTTGTTTTGATTAAGGTGAAAGGTATTTTGATTCAATTGAGAATGATGTATGAGTATACTTAATATTTACTATATCTAATAACTCTCGTGAATTGATATTCCTTTACTTATGAAACATGATTAGTGAACGTAACTCCATGGCTCAAGGTGAGATTTCATGATAGTACCTTGATTGATGATGTCGTTGTTATATGAATGTATGGAGCTTTGAAATGGTGGTCTATTCCGACACTCTAATGATTATTCATTCTCAAGTAGAGAGGAAGGATTCACGTGGTGAGAGTAGTGAGAGGTTATTGTCTTTAGGCTTTGAGTTTAGCCTAGGCAACTAAAATGGACTAACCTTTTATGGTGTTGGGGAGTGTCAGTTGTACCATACAAGTGCACAGACTACAAATAGTTCGACATTCATATATAATCGGGATGAGTGTTGAGTATCATATGAATTGAGTGATTGGTGTGTATTGTATCCCCTTGAAATTGAATTTTGCATTGTGTATATATTTTTTATAAATATGAATCTCTCTTGTTTATCTAGCTTACCCTTCTGTTTGTTGTTTCATTTGTATGTTCTTATACTCTTTTCTTGGCTATGATCATCTGGTGAGTGTGAGCAGAGGGCGAGAATATGTCTATGGAGCAAGCCTTAGAGGAGGGATTATCATATGTGTAGTTCTTTAGCTAGTTAAGTGTATATAGTTTTGGTCCTTAGAGGAGGGATTATCATATGTGTAGTTCTTTAGCTAGTTAAGTGTATATAGTTTTGGTTTATCAAAGTTTGTATATAAAATTTGAAATTTATAGTTGTTTTTGGATGATTGTAAGTTCAACTTTATATTCTAGTATATAACTATTTTATAGTATCATATCTGTGATGACTCTTTTATATAGTTTAAACTATATTTTTGGAATGCTACAATTATAATTTTATAATTATATAATTTTATATTCTTTTATTTTATAATTTATTATTTTTAACAATATGCTAATTAGACTTGCATGTATTGTTAGAAGTGAACTTTAAGCCTAACTCAATCCCACAAAACCGGCTTGTAAGGTGAGGTTTGCACCTCACTTATATATTATAATTTGGTCTTATCTCTAGTCGATGTGGGACTTCCAACAAACCCCCTTCACGCCGAGGTATAGACATCTCGTGCGTGATAGTAGAAATTTGGTGGTCTGATAACGACCCGATAGCGGGTGAAATAGAAGAATAGAACGTCCACATAGAACTCGCTAAGATAGGCTCTAACCATGACTCTGATACCATATTAGAAAGTATGTTTAAGCCTAACTCAACCTCACAAAACCGGCTTGTAAGGTGAGATTTGCACCTCACTTATATATTATAATTTGGCCTTATATCTAGTCGATGTGAACTTCCAAAAATTAAGCACGCTTTACCAAAAATTAGCACTCGTCATTCAATAAGTGTAGTTTATGGACCAACTCTAAGCCTAATGCATAAACCTTTTTCAACTTCTCACTACTTCATAACTTAATTCGTATTATTGGATTACTGGTGAAGCTATGATATTCTTTTACTTAATGAGCTAATTAGTTCTTTGACAGACAAATATTTGTCTGCCAAGCTCGTGCTATTTTACATATTTGAAGTGTCGACCTATAGCTTAATCATTAACAATAATTCGGCTATAAAAGATCGTTTGACTAAAATAACATAGTTCACCTACATTATTAACCTTTGAGCTTGGAGGGCTTATGCACATTCCCAGCCTAAAAGCAAGTCAAATATTATTAATCCAAAAGCTGATTTGATACAATTTAAAAAAAATCTAATATAATAAAAATAATAATAACTCCTAAAATATTGGAAACTTATACTATTATAATTGTTTATCAATTATTATTTGTAAGGATATTAACATAACTCTGTATATTCATGCACTCTAAAAATCTATAATATATATATATATATATATATATATATATATATCCTTTAGTCAGAGAGTATTCAATTACCACTTTATTACTTTAGGATCATGATACTTTAACAATTTTTTAGCAACTTTTTTAACAATCTTTTGACAATAGACTATGTGTCACTATTTTATTAGTTTGTATATTTAAAACTGATCAATCACGAACTACACATAAAGGAATGTAAAACAATTGTCAAAAAAACTTGTTAAAAAAACATTTTCTATTACTTTATACTTATACATCATCCAAATATTCTTATTGCAGGTGGATTTTACTTCACCTTCTATTAGTGAGGTGAAGATATTATCACTTTGCTTTAAGGATCATCTTCCATCTACATTAAATATTGTTTTGTCAAATTTCCAATAAAAATACATTTTTTATATTAAATAAAATTTATATTTTTGTTAAAATATATATTTATATTTAATGTTCATTATCAAAATTATCTCTTCTGAAGGAAAAAAACTAGTGTAGAAAAGACTTTAGACGTCTGTTATTTTGGGCTTTATATGTCTGATCCTAACTTGACGTCTTTACGGGTGACGTTGATGGGACGTCGGTTTGCACTGTCAGGCGTCTATAAAGACGTCTGACACTACAGATCAGACTATATAGACTTCTATATAGACGTCTGACACTACAGATCAGACGTCTAAAGCGTCACCGTATTTGATTGGATATTTCTCCGCTTGAGGCCTCTCGGGTTGCTCCTGGCTCATGGTGATTCGAGTTTACAACTTTATATTTTAGTTGAAGAGAATGAATTGTATGTTTTTTTGTATTGGATGGTTTTAAAAACGTAGTGGAGGGAATTGGAGGAGTGCAAAACGCAAGAAATTGCCGCCCAAGAACGTCGCCCAAGGACACGAGCAAAACTGCACCAAAACCCAACGAAAACGCATTTTAATCGGTTCAAATGAAAGATAATTCATCAAAGAGTAATGTAATCGGAGTATAACTAATTTTAAACGGTGTAAAAGTGAGAAAACGAACCTGAAAAACGTAGCCCGTGGAGAGAAAACGCGAGAAAGATGATGAACATTAAGTGCGCGTAACTGCTGCCTCGCGTTCGCGGTGTTTTAATGCAGCCATATAGAAGTCTGTTCCCTCCACATCAGACGTTTATATGGCTTTAGAAGTCGGATTGGCGAGATCTGACGTCTAAATGGAGTCAAAAAGTGACTTTTAGATTTCAAAAATGAGTATATAAAATTATGTTCCCCCACATTAGACGTCTATATGGCTTTAGAAGTCGGATTGGCGGAATCTGACGTCTAAATAGTTAAAAAGTGACTTTTTAGATTTCAAAAATGAATATATAGAAGTTTGTTCCCCTTACATCAGATGTCTATATGATTTTAGAAGTCGGATTTGCGGAATCTGACGTCTAAATAAAGTTGAAAAGTGACTTTTTAAATTTCAAAAATAAGTATTTAGAAGTGTATTCTCCCACTTCAGATGTCTATATAGCTTTAGACGTATGTTCCCCGCAAAACAAATCTATATGCTACTTTATGTGTTTGATTTTGATTTAGGTGCACAAATGGATGTATACTCCATAATAGCAAGGTGTATGTATAATGTACCTACCCGTAAAGATAATTGAATTTTTGTTGAGGAACACATGTGGGTGAACCCATTTGTTGTTGGATGATGTGTTGATGTTGACGTTGACGTGAATGAGTGGTCCAAAGAGACATGTGTGGCATGTGGTGTCTCCTGGAATATGTTTCTCTTCCATTTTGTCAAAAGCTAGATTTCAAACATGTGGACAGATATCATTTTGTGTTCTACCTTTTGCTGGAGGATATAAAATCCTCAATGACCTAATTTTTTCGGATATAATTTAGAATAAGATGTACTTTTTGTGGTTTTGGTATTATTTCTTGATAAGATTTATTTTATTTTATTTTAATAATCAGAAAAAACGAAATTGAAAAATTCACGTGAGTTATCAAGAAAGATTACTGACATTTTCGAAGTCAAATTTCAGTTATACAGAGAGAAAAATACAAAAAAGGGAAAAATACTTAAGAAATTTGTCTTTTTTATTATATTTGACCAATGTATTTATTATTTCATAAATATTAAAATATAAAATTGCGTTGAAATATACAAAATTATGTAAATTTTAACATTAGTATAAGTTAAATAACTAGTTTCTTTTAAGAAAACATCTTTACATTTTATCATTAGTTTAAATCTTGATTTAATACACTGATAAATCATATGAAATCTCTATAATATAAATTCTTTTCCAATATTTTTTTAGCCTTTTTACATTACAGCAATAATAATTTTATTTAAACTCTTTTAATATCGAGCATAAGTTATTAATATGCTCAATAATGTTTGATTTTGATTCTTAAAAAATAATTCAAATTTTATTTAGTTTTGATCAAGTTATGTTAATTTAATAAGATGAAATCATAGAACGATAATAAACCAATTGTTTAGAAAAAAAAAATCTTCAGTATTTTATATTTCATTATTAAAAAAGGTTTAATAAAAATTAGTAAATAAGTAGTTCTGGTTAATATAATGATTAAAATTTATTTAATCATATAATATTTCGAGAATCAACATCACATATATACCCTCGCATTGTAATTTCTTGTTCCCTCATTTAAACTATAAAACTTCAGAAAAATATATATTAATTAAGAGAAAGCAGGTTACTGTTTGAGAGAGAATTTTATTTTTTTAGTAATATATATTTTTTTAATTTAGAAAAAAAAGATATCATATATAAAGAGAACAGGTGAATAATTTCAATTCAATATTTGGTGGGAAGAAAAAACTTGTCAATAATTAAATTAGAAACAACATCTTCATACTAAAAGTCAACCAGCATTTTGGAGAGAAAAAGGTAAATATTAGTTATAAATATAGATGTTAAATATTTGTTGAAACCTTTTTTCCTAGAATAGTTGAAAAAATTTCATCATCAATTAAGTATAAACTCTTTATATAAAAACCTGATATTATCTCTAATATAAAATTTTAAAATCTAATATTTATAAATATTATATATATTCATTATATTGATACTTATATTTCTAATATATTATATTAATGACAAAAAAAATGGAGAATAATGGAACAGATTGCATATTAGATGAAGCCTGAGATTTGGAACTTTATAATCTGACATAAATAGTGGAGCATATATATGTAGTTGTGATTCTTGATCTTAACTTCCTCTTCCATCAAAACTTTAATATAAGATATTAGTCTGAGAAATTCAGTGGTGATGGTCGTATCTGTATTTTGCCTCTGCTTGGTGAAGGTTCTTTGTGAAGGTTACATCCACATATATACATATGATTAAACTAATTTGCATCCAAACATCTAAATACTAATACCACCAAACAACATCATTATGATAAAAGATAACAACAAAAGTTATTAGATAGTTATTAAAAGTTTTCGAAGGGATGAAAAAAAGAAATATAAAAAATGCTTTTAAAAAGTCATTTAACGTCAATTTTATACTTTAAATGAATGTGACTTCAATTTTTTATGAGGTAAAATGGCATATGTTATTTTTAATTTTGATTTTAAAAAATGATCACAGTTCAAAATTTTCCTTTAATATACACTTTAAAGATTTTAAATTAATTAACTATGCATGCTTTTGCATGATTTAAACTAGAAGGATTTTCTTTTCCCCGCAAATATATTTCTTTGGAAATCAACTATTATGTTTAAAGCTAATTTTATTTATAAGGGATATGTTTGAATACGGAATTATAAATATTTTCAGAAAAATTTTATATTAAGATAAATTTTATATTATTTTCAGTAAAATAAATTAACTATAAAAAGACCTGTAAACTTTTATCACTGGTTAACTAGTTTTGTCTCTACTCCACTAGTTTTATGGATTTATTCTCAGTAGCGACCAAACTGCTTTTAGGTTCAATCCATCGAATGGGATTTCCAGATTCGAGTGTTAAATAAAAGTATGGTCTTCACATTTTATTTATTTAACATTCAAAATTAACTTTCTATTACATAATATCTGCATCATTAATAAAAAATAAGATTAAATATTTTTTATCACTAAATTATTTTTAAAAATCTAATTTTATATTTAAATTACACAGACACAAAATAATTTATTTAATCCAAAATAAATTTCAAATTAAAAGTCATTAAATCACAATTTTTTGTTACATATTGTATAAATTTTGTTTTATTACATTTTCTTTTTGAAGCAAACTGTGATTGCGCGCACATTACCTGCCCAACAAGGAAATGACAATAAATAAACAAATAAATAAAAATATATGAATAAATAAATAAATAATAAATAGTATATTACAGTTCAATTCAGTGGCGGTCGTATCTGAGTTTGGTCTTCTTCCCTGCACTCTGGGTAGGGAAGGTGATCCATAACATGTGATTTTGCTGTCTGTAAAATATGATTTCAAAATCTATCTCACTTTCTTGTATTTAAAACTAAAATATACTATTTATTTTACAAGATGTTTCTTGAAAAACTTATACTTTAAATGGTGTGCGTATTATTTTATATTTAAGACAATATCATCGGAATTTAAAATGCTTGACCACCTGATTAACAAACATAAATTACTACTTATCTCAGAGTTAATACTGATAAAAAAGTGGCTTAGATATTAACCAGAGAGATAAAAGTAGATAATATTTTTAATAATTAAAATTAACACAGACACACGTGTGTGTGTGTGTATATATATATATATATATATATATATATATTCTCTATTCAAATATCTTTTAAATATTTTATTTATAATGAAAATAATCAATAATTTAATTAAAAAATAAACAATATACTTAACTGACCTAGCTGTAATGTAAGAATGCAAAAAGGCATTATATTTTACTTTTGTGTTGAGAATGTCAAAAGGATTTAGGTTTAAGAGAAGCAAATTGTGTGTAATAAAGGAGAGAAATTTGGTTCCCTTTTTACCAGCATTCATGGCTTTCCATTCAGCAGATTGGACTTCCTTGCAATGATATGAAAAATCTCATCATCATTATTATAGTAATATACTAATAAAAGAAAAAGATTTTAAATGATTCCCTCAGTTGATATCATGTTAGTGCAACACATTTTTTTATACCACTATAAATAAACAAATCTCCATTTCATCACAAATGGAGAGTGAGACGCATATTCTAATATTTGATATTTGTTTTTAAGATAAATTACTTTCTTTTGATGGGAATTGATGTCACCGTGTTTAAAACATTCAAATACAATTCTCATATTCATATTTCACTCCATCGAAACTTAAATAAATGTCGGTGTTTCGGGTGTTAGGTGGAGAATCACTATTAAACACTTCTTCGTATTCCTTTTTTTTGTTAGCTTTTGTTATCTTGAGTATACTTAATCTAATTCTTCTATGTCCTCAATGCTTGCACTCCAAATCATATGGTCGGAACTTATTAAAGATAATCTGACATTCAAATTAGTAATCTAACTAATTAAGGGTCACAAAAAAATCTTAAATTTGCAATAAATACAATCACTTACTTCCTTATCTCATACTTGTATTTATAGGTTTTGATATGAACTTATGATTAGTAAAACCGTAATCATTGTCCAATACCTAATAAGTAAACTTGATTAAAGGTTGTGCTTAAGGTTGCATAGGATTTAGGACTGCCCAGTCGCCTTATTCCTTGGTCGGGCGATCTCTCACTCGCCTGTACGGGTATATAGTACAATTGATAATTTAATAAGCTTATGTTTTAGAATAAGTACAAATTTGAAAAAATTAGTTCTTAGAAAAAAAATTTATTATTTTAAAGTTTTAAGTTAGAGGTAATATCAATTTTTTATGTGGATTTATATTTGTATTTTATTGATGTTAAGTTTTCATAGTGAAATTCTCTCAAAAGATTTACTAGTGGTATCAAAGTATGTGGATGATAGGAGGTTCAAGCAAAAATGTCTCATTATAGTTTAATGATGGTATAAGAATTTGTATCCATCAGTAAAATTCGTCAATAATACATAATTTTTATTTCCAATGAATATTTTTTTCGATAAATTTTCTAGGTAAAATAAGCATCAAAGCATTCGCTTTAGCTTGCCTATGTGGTAGTAAAATCCATTAATGATTAAATTTTTTAAAAAAATCAATAAATTTGTGGGTAACTCAATTTTTTAAAATTTGTTTGTAAATCCATTAGTAGTTGTGTGTTTTAAAATTTATCGTTAATTTTGTTCATAAATCCCATTACTAAATTGGACGCCAATTTTTCCACTAAATCTAACGAAATGTGTATTGTAAATTAAATGGAGATAAGTAAGAAGAATAATAAAAGAAGGAAAAGAAAGAGAAAGATGAGGTGGTGGTAGTGGCAATGACGATAACAACGATGGAGGAGGGGAAGGAGGAGGGGAAGGAGGAGGAGGATGAGCCAAAGGTGGTGAAAGGCGATGATGGATGAAGATGGTAACAACGAAAATGGACAACAACAACAAAGAAGAATGAAGAAGGCTTAATCACAATATTTACCGATAAAAAATTAGTGATTATTACTTATTGATATTTAGTGATGAACATATTCGGGCGAAGTAAAAATAAAAGTTTAGGTTTCGATTCCTAAATAAAGCCTACACGTCAATAATAAACTTCGGTTGGTAAGACAACCAAAACATAAAATAATTAAAAAATAAAATAAAAAAATAGGTTTCAGTCAAACGAAAGCGATAAAGACCAAGATCAATTGTTCAAATGTGAACCAACAACAAAGACAACAAGAATGATGTGGTGTGCCCCAAACACAATAGACCAAGACCAAGACAAACTTGTAATGTTATGATGCCCCTGTTGGGAATCCAAGTGTGAGTCTAAGTCCCACATTGGATAGAAATGAGAAAGTAGAGCAATATACAATGATGAAAGACCCATTAACCCATTGCCTTAAGGTTTTTGGTAAAGAGTGGTGTCGATCCCTTATATAAGCTCTAATGTTATTAGTGTTTGTGTAAAGAAGAATAATGCAGCAACGCTATATACAATAAGACCTTTCGCAAGTTGTAAATATTCACAAATATACTTTGACACGAAGGTAAAATGAAGTCTATATACAATAAGACCTTTCGCAAGTTGTAAATATTCACAAATATACTTTGACACGAAGGTAAAATGAAGTCTATATTCAATAAGACCTTTCGCAAGTTGTAAATATTCACAAATATACTTTGACACGAAGGTAAAATGAAGTCTATATTTGTGCAAACAATTTCAAAAATATCATTATGTCTTCAAATTATGTATGTGAATTAAATAATTTTAGGTTTCACATTTGAATATTTCCCCTCATTTTTAATATTTTTATTTATTGTTTATATTTTTACATGAAATGTTTAACTCTCAATTTAAGGGTTCAATATAGCATAAATCATTCATTTACTTGATAATATAAAAAACTTATTTCTTATTTATTATTTTATTTTAATATTTGTTTTATTTGAATAATTATTTTGTTTGCTAAAATAATTTTCATTATATATCAATAGTTCGAGTAATTTGATATGAATGTTTTTTTTATTAAATTTCTAAGATATTTTTTGTTTTATTATACCATTAATTATATATTTATTTATTTTTTGCAATTTCACTCAATTATGTATCAAAATATTTTTTTAGTATTTTTTGCCTTTTTAAAATATTTTAATTTGTTGTTTATTTTATCCTATAAAATATTATTTTGATATTTTTTATATAATTATTTTTATTTCTAACTCAATCTCATAGTCATAAATCTTGTTTATCATCATCAAACATGTATAAAAGTTTAAAAAATTAAAGATTTATGTTAAATTTAAGTTGTTATAAATTTAATCTCGTTCATTATGTATGCTAAATNATTTAAATTACACAGACACAAAATAATTTATTTAATCCAAAATAAATTTCAAATTAAAAGTCATTAAATCACAATTTTTTGTTACATATTGTATAAATTTTGTTTTATTACATTTTCTTTTTGAAGCAAACTGTGATTGCGCGCACATTACCTGCCCAACAAGGAAATGACAATAAATAAACAAATAAATAAAAATATATGAATAAATAAATAAATAATAAATAGTATATTACAGTTCAATTCAGTGGCGGTCGTATCTGAGTTTGGTCTTCTTCCCTGCACTATGGGTAGGGAAGGTGATCCATAACATGTGATTTTGCTGTCTGTAAAATATGATTTCAAAATCTATCTCACTTTCTTGTATTTAAAACTAAAATATACTATTTATTTTACAAGATGTTTCTTGAAAAACTTATACTTTAAATAATGTGCGTATTATTTTATATTTAAGACAATATCATCGGAATTTAAAATGCTTGACCACATGATTAAAAAACATAAATTACTACTTATCTCAGAGTTAATACTGATAAAAAAGTGGCTTAGATATTAACCAGAGAGATAAAAGTAGATAATATTTTTAATAATTAAAATTAACACAGACACACGTGTATATATATATATATATATATATAGATATAATATGTAAAATATTCAAATAGAAAGTTTTATTTATACAAATTATACATACAAATTTTTTATTGTTATAAATTATTTAATGTCTTGTTTTGTATTGATTAATGTTAAAAATACTAAAATAATAATAATTTAATTATTTAATTGTTATTTTTATTGTAACAACTTTTAATATAAATAACTATGATAATTAAGAATATATAATTTATTGATTTAATAAAAAAAATTGTATTTCTATATGTATATGTATATGTATTTTATTTGGGTATTAATTATTTTAGTGCAATGTTTCATCTGAATAATGTTTTCTGAACAAAAAACTCAAATTGGATACTTATTTAAAGTAGAACCATTCATTAGTATTCAAAATAATGACTATTTTGATAAATTGGACTTTATACGTTATAGTATGAAAATAAAAATATCTGGTCTCCAAGTTGCTACGTATTTGTTTCTTCCAACAATTAAAAGATTGATAGAAATTGTTTTTAATTAAAAAAGTTGTTTTAATTTGAATATATAGAGTATATAAATATTAAATATTCAAAATAAAAAACGTTTTCATAATAATTATTTATCTAACATCATTAAGTAATCTTAACATAATTGTTGATTTTTAAATTGTAATTTTTAAATATACAACTATATTAAGTATTCAAAAATTAAGGTTAAAATTAGTTTAAATATATATTTTTAATATTTAAATTTTAAAGTAAACAATCCTTTAAATATAATTATTGATCTTAACCAAATTATTTAAAAATATTTAAAAAAATGGAAACATATACATTTTTGTGAAGAATATGAGTTATAAATAAAATGGTACGAAGAATATAGTAGATTGCAATACCATGTGCCACAACAGTACTTTGTAAATAATTTTGCTGATTGCCCATCAGATGCATCTCCTTTCGGTGATTGATTTGATTCTGATTTTCTTTCTATCACATAAATATCAAAAATAAAATTCCCACGCTTCATATCATATCTTTCATTTAGTGTTTTTTTATTTTTTATTTTTTGTCTTCTGGTGGAGTTATGTTTCCATGGGATACTGTACTGTAGTTATATTTGTTCTTTTTTAAAATTAAAAATGATATATATAAAAAAAAAACTTTGATATCATATCAGAGAAGTTTTTATAAATTATATATTAAGCTATTATCGTACCTGCATATCACCGAATCGTGGCGGCGTATCAAACAAGAGGAATAATTTATTGGAAGAGCATAGGAAATACATTTTAATTATTAAACTGTACATACATAATTAACACCGAAATATAAAATTATGAATTTTAAAAGATAGTGTTCACAATATCAAACATTCTCGCCAACATTAGTTTAACTTTTGTTTGGTTGTGAAAACAAAATGTGAGGAAATGAGACAGAAGATGAGTAACATGAGAGAAATAGTGGAAAAATAAAACTATTTGTTTAAATAAAAGAAGACAGAAAAGAAAATAAATAAGTGAAAAATATAAAAATGTATCTGTTTATTTTAAAAAAAAAAGTTATCATTCTTTAATAATTATACGTTTGTCACTTAATTTCTTTTTGATTTTTTTCATTTCAATTAAAAATGTCACTTTTTTTAATTAGATTTAAATCCGTTAGTTGTCTTTATTTATGTGGGTTTTTTCCATTTTTGAGCCCTTCTTATTAGAATCCCCAATTGAGTTTTTAAAAGTGCTAATTTGAATCAATGGAGTTCCTGCCGTTAAATATATTTAACGGGGTTAAGTTTGTGCACGTGTTAGAATATTGACGTGGTCAGTTTTTGCCACATCACTCATACTACATTAGAGTCATCTTTTCCAACAGCACAAACATAATTTCCCTAGCGTTGCGCCGTAAAGCCGCTGTGAAGCCTTCAGTCTCGCTGTCACCACCTTGCTACGCCGCAACCGTGAAGCCATCGTGAGAACGCCAGTAGCGCCTTCGCTGCACCGCCACCTTCTTCACGCATCCACCATCTCATTGCGCCTTGATGTTGAAGGAGTTTAGTGGTCTATAGTGGTAACCCACGGCGCCACATTCGTCACTGTAAGGCCACCGGGACCACCATTGCTAGCTGAGGAGGACACAAAAACGCCAGCCGAGGTGGCGCTGAAGACGCCAATCGCAATCTCGTCGAGCTGGTACGACACCACCACTACTCCGACGCTAAGCGACACCACGTCGACGCTGTCGGCCACGACAGCATCGAACGCGGCAAGAATGTCGGAGTCGTAGCACCCGCCGAGCCAACAGACTTTATACACCACCAATCGCGCTTTTGGCGCCATGCCGACAACGACTCCTTTTGCGTAACCCAACGTTGACGTCGGCGACACGTACCTTCCAACGGCTATGGACGCCGTATGGGTGTCGTGGCCGTCAGAGTCTCTTGTCGAGCGGAACTCCACGGTCTCGTTCAACTTCCCCGTTGGTGGCTTCGTACCCTTCGGAGAAGTACCTGGCTCCGATGATTTTCCGGTTGCATGAGGTAGCCAGGAAGCTCTTCCCAGCGACGCACTCACCCTTACACTTGGCAGGAACGGGCCCCAGGTCACGATCGCTGAAACTCTAGAGCTCTGGCCAGATTCAGTAGAGTACGAATACGCCTATAAACGAGATCCGAGCCGAAATCAGTCTCGTTGCAGCAACCGACGCATCTCAATGAATATTTTTATGGTGGTTCCTCATCATCAAGCCCATCCAACAACAAAAATCAATATCCATTCTTATCATTTCTCAGTCACTGCAATACTGAAAACTGACATCGTTACCTTCTACCTTAAATGTCCTCAACTCCAAGATATCATTTTTCGTTCACTTGGGTCCAATTTGTAATCAATTCACCTTAAAGAGGGTATCTTGTTTTAAATTAGCTATAGTTAGAGAAATTAAACAAAAAAGGAAGGATTAATAGGTATGGTAGGAGATTTGGAACCAATGTGAGGGGATAAAATACAGATCAGAAGAAAAAAGTTAACTATTTTGTTGAGAATGTCTTGAAGAAGAAACATTTTGTGGCTTTGATTGAATGTTTTAAATGGGGTTGCTGGGTTTCTTTAGGATAGAGAATTTATGGGCGGATCAGTTTGATCTGAAGTTAAATGGTTCGTCCAATGGCTTATGACAATGCTTTTGGTGGCCTCTTTTGAGGTGGGTGTGAAACTCCATGCCTCTGAGAATCCCTCAATCTAAAATGGGTGCGTGCCAGGAATTGCTCCACTCTCTTAGGCAAAAAGGCTCCCCTGCTGGACTTTTCCATTGAAATGGTTGGTGTGTTGGGGAAGATAACTTTTTTATCATACCACATAATATTAAAAGTATTACTGTACCAAAATTTCAGGTCTCACCATGCCACGTTTCAACTCTCACCATGCCCCGTCTTAAAAAATTAACACATAAACCTTCACTTGTGCACAACTTACCCTGTTAAGTAAATTTAAGGCAGGGGCTCAATGATTCAAATTCACTTTTAAGGACTCAATTGGGGATTCTAATAAGAAGGGGATCAAAATGTGAAAAACCCACATAAATGGGACAACTAAAGGATTTAAACCTCATCGTATCTTCGGCATCGTCAAAACAAAGTACTTGAAAACTAGACTTTTGTTTACTGAATGGATGTTGGGAAGAATGATTGAATGAATTTATGGAAGTAAAGTTTGTGAGAATTAGAGTAGGATATTGATGTGACAGAGTAAAAAATTACTTCCAAATTCACTTGTTGGAAGAAAAGAAAGGATGAAAATTGTATATAATTCTATCATATAAGGAGAAAGTACAATTGAAATATATAATTGTTTAAAACAATATAAAAAAGGAATATAAATATAAAAACAGAATATAAATATATGAACATAAATGCACAAATATGAACGAAAAATAAATTAAATTTGATATCCCCCCTCAAGTTGCAGCATATATATCCTCAATGCTCAGCTTGGACAACAAAGATTGAAATTGTGTTGGATGCAAAGCTTTAGTATGAATGTCTGCAAGTTGGGCTGAAGTAGAAATGGGCAGGAGCTTAATTACACCAGCTTAAACTTTATCCCTTATGAGATGAAAATCAATTTCAATATGTTTTGTCCTCTCATGCATGACTGGATTTTGTGCAATTTGTATAGCAGATTGACTGTTAAAAAACAGAGGAACTGGTTGTGGTAGAGGTTGTTTAAAATCATGGAGCAAATACAGAAGCCATTGAATTTCACATGTTGTGGAAGCTAAGGCTCTATATTCTGCTTCGGTTGATGATTTAGATATAATATCCTTCTTCTTGGATTTCCAACTGATTAAGGATGCACCATAGAACACATTAAAACCAGTCAAAGATCTTCTAGTGTCAGGGCAAACAGCTCAGTCAGAATCACTAAAAGCCTTGAGAGCATGTTCTGTGTTAGAGGGAAAGAATAATCGTTGTCCTAGATTGTTCTTGATATATCTCAGGATCCTTATTGCTACTGCATAGTGATCTTCTAAAGGATTGAAAAGAAATTGACTGAGAGTACTAACAACAAAACATAAATTTGGTCTTGTGTTGGTTAGATATAATAACATGCCAAGAAGTCTTCTATAAGCATGCACATCTGAATAGGGTTTCCCTTCTGTCTTGGAAAATTTTGTGCCTGGTTGTATGGGAGTAGAAAAAGGTTGACACCCCAACAATTATGCATCTTCTAGTAACTCTAGAGCATACTTCCTTTGTGACAAATTAATGCCTACATCTAGTCTTCTCACAACAACCTGAGTTAAGAGGCTTCCACTAAATCAAATTTGAGTTGAGAATACAATGAAACTCTCAATTGTTATTCTCACCACTCTAAAATCACATTACAACACAAATAAGAGAGGAAAACTCTCACTCTCACCCAATACAAGAGATGAAAACCTTCAATCTCCAACCTAGCCTACTTGCACAGGTGCTACACAATGTAGAAACAATGATACACTGATTAGAACACACTCTTCAAGTGTAGATGCATCAGCAACAATGAAGTCCACTTGGTCTTGAATGAATCTTTGAATGTATGATCACCAATGAAGCATGAAATCCTCCAAGAATTATTCTTGAGAGACCCTTTACACAAAACTCAAAAAGTATGTCAGTATTTGAAAAATAAAGCGTTAATGAAATATGTCTCGGGTCAGGTTTATATACAAAATTCAAATATTGACGTTGTTTAATCGATTATATTATCAGCATAATCTATTATACTTTTGCCTCTGTTTTAACATATTATAACACATGTATAATCAATTATTTCAACACTTATGCCTATAATTGCTTCTTCTAGTAGACTTAACAGATTAGGCTATCTGTATAATGGATTAAACCTTGCTTACAATTTTAATCAATATAAAACTTATGTAATTTATTATCTTGCCACTTAGCCTAGTTAGTCATCATTTGCCTTTCTTAACATATTATGTTACTTATATAACATATTATGCCTATCTCTCTATTTTAATCAGTTATGTAACTTATGTAATCGATTATAGTAGAGTGATTTGCTCAAGTTAAGCTTTCTAAGTGTTTTGGCTTATTCTAATGAATTATACCACTTATGTAATCAATTATAATTACCAGAAACTAGCTTTCCAATTTGTTTTAGGCTTATTTCACCAATCATGAATGGATTAAACCATCTAGCACTAACATGTTAATGATTTAAAACATTTGTTGTGCAAGAATGATTAAAATCATTTCTAGTCATTTAAATCCATTCACCATCAAAAACCAAAATGTATAGAAGCTAGGCTCCCCCTATCAGCACCCAATCATATATCCCTTTGTGTATTTCTCAAATAACGTAGTTGGCTTGCTCCAAGGTCACACACTTCAACAAAGGCTGATTATACCCTTTTCCATACAACTCATCCCCCAACAATGTGTAACAGGTGACTTTTCTCATACAATCCTTATCCTCCACTTCCGAGAAGTCTACGGCCTTTTGATAGAATAAAACTTCATCCATGTTGCATCCCTCAAGTTGACAGTCATACAGTCATCCTTTGTCTCAATGGGTAGAGATGATAGCACTTGTTGTAATAGAGACTTATACTTGCCTTTCTTCTTATTACAGACTAGCTTGGAGAGCACATCAGCTCTCGTGTTGTCCCCTCGAGGTATGTGCTCGAGCTTTACTTTGACGAAGGTGTTGAGTATGATTGTCACCTGATGATAGTACTTTAGGAAGAGTGGAACCTTCACGTAGTAGTCGTCTGTCAGGTGTCAGGCCATCGGGCATGAGTTTATCTAGCATACGACACAACTCGTCCCTACTTCCTTCGCCAAGTTCATCCTAACTATGATGTATCGTACTCGGCCTGGTTGTTTGATGTCTTGAAAGCGAAGGGAAAAGACTTCTCGATTAGGACGTCGTTTGGCCCCTCCAGAACTATATCGGCTCCCGCTTCTTTTAGGTTAGAGCACCGGTCAACATACAAATTCCACCACTCATCTTTGAGGACTTAGTCTCCTTGCAAATCACCTACAAAGTCTGCTAAACACTACACTTTTATCGGTCCTCTTGACTCATACCAAATGGAAAACTCAGATAGTTTCACTGTCCACGACGACATTTGCGCAGCCAGGTCTAAATTTTGTAGAGTGTTTTGGACGGGATAATCAGTATTCAACACAACTTGNTGCCGACAACGACTCCTTTTGCGTAACCCAACGTTGACGTCGGCGACACGTACCTTCCAACGGCTATGGACGCCGTATGGGTGTCGTGGCCGTCAGAGTCTCTTGTCGAGCGGAACTCAACGGTCTCGTTCAACTTCCCGTTGGTGGCTTCGTACCCTTCGGAGAAGTACCTGGCTCCGATGATTTTCCGATTGCATGAGGTAGCCAGGAAGCTCTTCCCGGCGACGCACTCACCCTTACACTTGGCAGGAACGGGCCCCAGGTCACGATCGCTGAAACTCTAGAGCTCTGGCCAGATTCCAGTATCGAATACGCCTATAACGAGATCCGAGCCGAAATCAGTCTCGTGCAGCAACCCGACGCATCTCAATGAATATTCTTATGGTGGTTCTCATCATCAACAATCCAACAACAAAATCAATATCCATTCTTATAATTTCTCAGTCACTGCAATACTGAAACTGACATCTTTACCTTCTACCTTAATGTCCTTCAACTCCAAGATATCATTTTTCGTTCACCTTTGGTTCCAATTTTTCAATCAATTCACCTTAAAGAGGGTATCTTTTTTTAAAATTAGCATTAGTTAGAGAAAATTAAAACAAAGAAGGATAATAGGTATGGTAGGAGATTTGGAACCAATGTGAGTGGATTAAAATACAGATCAGAAGAAAAAAGTTAACTACTTTTGTTGAGAATGTCTTGAAGAAGAACAATTTTGTGGGCTTTGATTTGAATGTTAAATGGGGTTGCTGGGTTTCTTTAGGATAGAGAATTTATGGGCGGATCAGTTTGATCTGAATGTTAAATGGTTCTTCCAATGCTTCTGACAATGCTTTTGGTGGCTCTTTTGATGTGGTGAACTCCATGGCCTCTGAGAATCCTCTTCAATCTAAAATGGGTGCCAGGAATTGCTCCACTCTCTTTAGGCAAAAGAGCTCCCCTGCTGGACTTTTCTCCATTGAAAATGGTTTGTGTTGTTGGGGAAGATAACTTTTTATTCATTTACCCACATAAATATTAAATTATTACATTTTACCAAATTTCAGGTCTCACCATGCCACGTTTCAACTCTCACCATGCCACGTCTTAAAAAATAAACACATCAACCTTCCACTTGTGCACAAACTTAACCCTGTTAAGTAAATTTAACGGCAGGGGCTCAATTGATTCAAATTAACACTTTTAAGGACTCAATTGGGGATTCTAATAAGAAGGGGATCAAAATGTGAAAACCCCACATAAATAGGGACAACTAAAGGATTTAAACCTTCATCTTATCTTCTGCATCGTCAAACAAAGTACTAGAAAACTAAGACTTTGTTTACTTGAATGGATTTTGGGAAGAATGATTGAATGAATTTATGGAAGTAAAGTTTGTGAGAATTAGAGTAGGATTTGATTGATGTGACAGATTAAAAAAATTTACTTCCAAATTCACTTGTTGGAAGAAAAGAAAGGATGAAAATTGTATATAATTCTATCATATAAGGAGAAAGTACAATTGAAATGTATAATTGTTTAAAACAATATAAAAAAGGAATATGAATATAAAAACAGAATATAAATATATGAACATAAATGCACAAATATGAACGAAAAATAAATTAAATTTGATATCCCCCCTCAAGTTGCAGCATATATATCCTCAATGCTCAGCTTGGACAACAAAGATTGAAATTGTGTTGGATGCAAAGCTTTAGTATGAATGTCTGCAAGTTGGGCTGAAGTAGAAATGGGCAGGAGCTTAATTACACCAGCTTAAACTTTATCCCTTATGAGATGAAAATCAATTTCAATATGTTTTGTCCTCTCATGCATGACTGGATTTTGTGCAATTTGTATAGCAGATTGACTGTTAAAAAACAGAGGAACTGGTTGTGGTAGAGGTTGTTTAAAATCATGGAGCAAATACAGAAGCCATTGAATTTCACATGTTGTGGAAGCTAAGGCTCTATATTCTGCTTCGGTTGATGATTTAGATATAATATCCTTCTTCTTGGATTTCCAACTGATTAAGGATGCACCATAGAACACATTAAAACCAGTCAAAGATCTTCTAGTGTCAGGGCAAACAGCTCAGTCAGAATCACTAAAAGCCTTGAGAGCATGTTCTGTGTTAGAGGGAAAGAATAATCGTTGTCCTAGATTGTTCTTGATATATCTCAGGATCCTTATTGCTACTGCATAGTGATCTTCTAAAGGATTGAAAAGAAATTGACTGAGAGTACTAACAACAAAACATAAATTTGGTCTTGTGTTGGTTAGATATAATAACATGCCAAGAAGTCTTCTATAAGCATGCACATCTGAATAGGGTTTCCCTTCTGTCTTGGAAAATTTTGTGCCTGGTTGTATGGGAGTAGAAACAGGTTGACACCCCAACAATTCTGCATCTTCTAGTAACTCTAGAGCATACTTCCTTTGTGACAAATTAATGCCTACATCTAGTCTTCTCACAACAACCTGAGTTAAGAGGCTTCCACTAAATCAAATTTGAGTTGAGAATACAATGAAACTCTCAATTGTTATTCTCACCACTCTAAAATCACATTACAACACAAATAAGAGAGGAAAACTCTCACTCTCACCCAATACAAGAGATGAAAACCTTCAATCTCCAACCTAGCCTACTTGCACAGGTGCTACACAATGTAGAAACAATGATACACTGATTAGAACACACTCTTCAAGTGTAGATGCATCAGCAACAATGAAGTCCACTTGGTCTTGAATGAATCTTTGAATGTATGATCACCAATGAAGCATGAAATCCTCCAAGAATTATTCTTGAGAGACCCTTTACACAAAACTCAAAAAGTATGTCAGTATTTGAAAAATAAAGCGTTAATGAAATATGTCTCGGGTCAGGTTTATATACAAAATTCAAATCTTGACGTTGTTTAATCGATTATATTATCAGCATAATCTATTATGCTTTTGCCTCTGTTTTAACATATTATAACACATGTATAATCTATTATTTCAACACTTATGCCTATAATTGCTTCTTCTAGTAGACTTAACAGATTAGGCTATCTGTATAATGGATTAAACCTTGCTTACAATTTTAATCAATATAAAACTTATGTAATTTATTATCTTGCCACTTAGCCTAGTTAGTCATCATTTGCCTTTCTTAACATATTATGTTACTTATATAACATATTATGCCTATCTCTCTATTTTAATCAGTTATGTAACTTATGTAATCGATTATAGTAGAGTGATTTGCTCAAGTTAAGCTTTCTAAGTGTTTTGGCTTATTCTAATGAATTATACCACTTATGTAATCAATTATAATTACCAGAAACTAGCTTTCCAATTTGTTTTAGGCTTATTTCACCAATCATGAATGGATTAAACCATCTAGCACTAACATGTTAATGATTTAAAACATTTGTTGTGCAAGAATGATTAAAATCATTTCTAGTCATTTAAATCCATTCACCATCAAAAACCAAAATGTATAGAAGCTAGGCTCCCCCTATCAGCACCCAATCATATATCCCTTTGTGTATTTCTCAAATAACGTAGTTGGCTTGCTCCAAGGTCACACACTTCAACAAAGGCTGATTATACCCTTTTCCATACAACTCATCCCCCAACAATGTGTAACAGGTGACTTTTCTCATTCAATCCTTATCCTCCACTTCCGAGAAGTCTTCGGCCTTTTGATAGAATAAAACTTCATCCATGTTGCATCCCTCAAGTTGACAGTCATACAGTCATCCTTTGTCTCAATGGGTAGAGATGATAGCACTTGTTGTAATAGAGACTTATACTTGCCTTTCTTCTTATTACAGACTAGCTTGGAGAGCACATCAGCTCTCGTGTTGTCCCCTCGAGGTATGTGCTCGAGCTTTACTTTGACGAAGGTGTTGAGTATGATTGTCACCTGATGATAGTACTTTAGGAAGAGTGGAACCTTCACGTAGTAGTCGTCTGTCAGGTGTCAGGCCATCGGGCATGAGTTTATCTAGCATACGACACAACTCGTCCCTACTTCCTTCGCCAAGTTCATCCTAACTATGATGTATCGTACTCGGCCTGGTTGTTTGATGTCTTGAAAGCGAAGGGAAAAGACTTCTCGATTAGGACGTCGTTTGGCCCCTCCAGAACTATATCGGCTCCCGCTTCTTTTAGGTTAGAGCACCGGTCAACATACAAATTCCACCACTCATCTTTGAGGACTTAGTCTCCTTGCAAATCACCTACAAAGTCTGCTAAACACTACACTTTTATCGGTCCTCTTGACTCATACCAAATGGAAAACTCAGATAGTTTCACTGTCCACGACGACATTTGCGCAGCCAGGTCTAAATTTTGTAGAGTGTTTTGGACGGGATAATCAGTCTTCAACACAACTTGATGACTTTGAAAGTAAGGCCGCAACCACCTTGCCGCGAAAATGAGGGATAAAGCAAGCACCTCTACCATTTAATACTAGTACAAATAATCGATTAGACAATGTATATAATCCTTTAGATTTCTCCAAATATCAATATATGATTAACAGGGGAAAACAAATGTGTAGTAATCGATTACATAAGCTGTATAATAGATTAAAACATGTTATGTCAACATGTGTTTGATATGTGCATTGATATGTTTGGAATGGAAATTGATTTGAAAATTTGCTTAAGTGTTGAACTTAACCAATTACATGAGTTTCCTAATATGTTAAATTGTTTATCTTGTGAAAATAAATTTCATTTAAAGCCTTAGTTGTCTATAAAGATCATATGAATTTTTTGTTAGCTTGTATGAATAACATAATCGATTACATGGGCTGTATAATCTGTCAAATCTGAAACAGATCTAAAACTATTAAAGCAGAAGGAAAAACTTAACAGATTACAAATCGTTAAACATTATAACTTTTAGAAGTGATTTAAAATAGGCTTAATACCCTATTTTGTCCCCAGTTTCGCTCGACAATGTCAAATTAGTCCATCCTTTAAAACGTGCGTCAATTACGTCCCTAATTAATAAAATTTATATCAATGAAATCCCTTCCGTTAAATCCGTACAAACGGCGTTAATTATTTCTCTCTCTCTTCTATTAACGACGTTTGTACGGATTTAACGGAAGGGATTTCATTGATATAAATTTTATTAAGTTGAGACGTAATTGACGCACGTTTTAAAGGATGGACTAATTTGACATTGTCGAGCGAAACTGGGGACAAAATAGGGTATTAAGCCTTTAAAATACTACTTTGTTTTGGGAAAAGTAATTTGTTAACATATAAATGCAATTATATTTTATAATTTTTAAATATTTTTAGATGAATAAATAATATCTACTTTAAAATTTTTAGAAAGATTATAAATATCTCAAAAATTGTAGTACAGAATAATACGTGTTCCTTAAACTGATTATGTAACTTTTATTCGGCATAAACAATTAACCATTGTTTCATAGTATTAAATATTGAAACATAATTGGACATGAAAAATAAACAATAAAGTTTACATAAACCAAAATAAAAATTCCATAACTCTACTGGCACTATAAATATATTTAAATATAAATAATGACATTAAGAATAAGGGCATGGTGCAAAATAGTCTTCTAGAACTCTCGAGATCATTGTGATTATTTGATGCATACTTCGGTTATCGGCCCTCTTCTAGTATTTTAATTTTTTAAGATAAAAATTAAATAGTCCATAAAAAAGGAATATTAATTTATAAAAACTAATTTTGACTTATTACTATTTTTCCACAAATACCTGAAAACTTTATCTAAATTAAACCATGACTATGACTTCCCTTGAAAACAAAAATAATGTCTCATTCTTTCTAGAACTTGTGTGATTTGAAGTTCAATTTCCCCTTCACGTATACTTATATGTACTAGCTTAGCAACTTTCCTTTTCTTTCCTTTTCCTAAGTAAGGAAATGAATGAAGCAAAAAAAACAAAATATTGTTTTCAATGATAGTGATACAATTCAATCACTTACTATTCGAATTCCTTAGCAATTAGCATTGCAAATTGGCTTCTACATAAGGAAAGAAATGAATATTTTATCTTCAATGATTGTGATATGTGTAAGTCTCAGTTGTTTATGATATAACTATAATTTCATATATTCAAATTTCAAAATTATTGCGGATCAATAATATTTATTGTGATGAAACACTTCATTTATTATTTAACATTTATTTTATAGGGTTAAATATGTTTTTCGTCCCTAAAGTATCACATGATTTTGGGTTTAGTCCATATCGAAACTTTGATGATTTTTAGTCCTCATAGTTTTAAAACTCTTAATATTAGTCCTTAAAATTGGACGACGTTAACTTTTAGTAGATGTGGCAAACAGCGAGACCACGTCTTATGCCAGTTTGCCTCTTCACTCTTTGCCACATTGCTTATGCTGTTCGTCTTCTTCCGGCAGAGCAGAGCCTCCATTGGACCAGCCGCTCAGTCCAAGGCATCGCCGGCGACACCAATCGCCACCCGGGACCATTGTCGGCCGCGACATCGATTTCTCCCTCCTTGCCGTTTCTCCGCGCGCGAGAAGGTCTCTCGTTCCTCCGTCAATCGCTGCTTGAGAGAGCCCAGCCTCCGCGAGCCACAAACTTTAATCTTTAATTTGTACTTCCTTTTCTCTGTTTTCTTCCCTCTCTGTCACACATATATCACGACCTAAAATTCACACATAAGGCAGCTAAAAAACCCTTTATCACATCCCCAAACCCCAACTCACTCCTTCATTAAAGAGCAAAAATCCAAACTCACTTAAACACCACACCCCATCAACACAGCGTAGGAACAAAATTGGAAAATTTTCATCACAAAACAAAACCCCAATTAAATATTCACCCCAAAATTCAAAAGGGTAAACCAGAAAAAGACAGGGACAAAGAGAGACATACAGGGGTGTAACGAAACTTCCTCCTAGGAGGCTCATCAGTGGCGGTTGGGGTAGCGTCATCGTCGGTGATGGGGTCCACTAGGCGCAGGAGGAGAAGAGAGGAAGCGTTGGAATTGGCAAGAGCGTGAGCGTTGTTGTTGGTGTTGGTGTTACTAGGTGAGGAAGAGGAGTGACATGGACTCACTTCTTCTTCCACTTCCTAACGGGGCCGGTGAAGACAGTGGTGGAACCGTAACGAAAGGAGACGCGCTCTCTCAAGCGGCGATTGGTGGAGGAACGAGAGAGCTTCTCTCTCGCGCGCGGAGAAAAGGCAAGGAGGGAGAAATCGACGTCGTTACCGGCAATGGTCCTGGTGGCGATTAGTGTCGCCGGCGACGCCTTGGACTGAGCGAAAGGTCTGGCACGACGGTTGGTCCGATGGAGGCTCTGCTCTGCCAAAGAAGACGAACAACACACGCAACTGGCAGGAGAGTGAAGAGGCAAGCTGGATAAGATGTGACCTGCCGTTTGCCACATCTACTGAAAGTTACGCCGTCCAATTTTAAGGACTAATATTAAGAGTTTTAAAACTATGAGGACTAAAAACCATCAAAGTTTCGAGTAGAGACTAAACCCAAAATTGTGTGATACTAAAGGGACGAAAAACATATTTAACCCTATTTTATATTAACAATATTTGACACAAAATAATTTAAAATAAATCAATTAAAAAAGTAAAAAAAAGTAATTTTTTTTAATAATAGTAATATAATTGTTCGTGTAATTTATATTATATCTTATTATTTAGTCTGGATCAAAACTGCATGAAATTCACTAGTGCAGATTGACCTTTAACGTCACCCAATAGACGTGGTCCACCAAACAACCAACGTAAATTATTGACTGGTGGCATTTTAGTAAAATAAGGGGGCATATATAACGTCCCGTTAGAAGGGAGGCCAACGTCTATAATTATAGACGTCGGGGTCCCTCCTAACGAACGCCTAAATGGCTGACAGGGTAGGTGAGGAGTTATTTTTTTCAAACATTTAGGCGTCCGTTAGGAGGGGTCCCCGATTGTCTATAATAGTATAGACGTCGGGACCCCTCCTAACGGAGGCCTAAATGACTGACAGGGTATGTGTGAAACGTTCAGTTGGACGTCGGGGCACCTCTAAACCGACGCCTTATAAGCCTCGCGAATATGAATATTTAAATTAGAAAGACGTCATATTAGTTAGGGCCCCGACGTCTATAGTATTATAGACGTCGGGGCCCCCCAACACCCGACTTCTACAGCCATTTATACTTAAAATGCGAAACCCGAAGGAGTTACGCTCATTGTTCATCATCTTCCCCGCGTTTTCTCTCTTAGACATTGCATTTCCAAGTGCGTTTCCTCTCTTTTGGACCGTTTAAATTTACTTTTACTCCGATTAAATTACTCTTTGATGAAATATCTTCCATTTGAACCGATTAAAATTTGTTTTGGTTACGTTTTGGTGCAGTTTCTGGCTTGTTCTTGGGCGGCGCTTTTGACTCTTTTTGGCCTACGTTTTTGGGCCTGCATTACTCCATTTCCCTGCATTGCTTTTTTTAATCTGCTAAAAAGGTTAGCTTCTTGTTGATAACTTTTTTGTATGCATGTTATTGGCTTTTGTGTATACATGTTATTGGCTTTTGCGTATGCATGTTTTTGACTTTTAGGTTTGCATGTGTTACTGGCTTTTGAAATGCATGTGATAGTTATGTTATTATAATTGGCATGTTAGATTATAAGTATCAAGTCATTGAGTGAAATTTAGTTCTCGTTTGAAATTTAACACAAACGATTAATCTTTAATCACATTGACTAATGCATTGGAGGTGATTGGGGAGACAGGATGTTGAATATTTCCATCATTCAATTGTGGTGCATGTAAGATAGTTAATTTGTCTTCCATAGTAGTTTATTTAGATTCCTAGTTTCTACAACTTAACTTTGTTGTTTTAGGTACAGGACACAATGTTGTAGACCAAGGTCGATCTTCCATGTACGAATTGTGAACCTCAGACCATTCAACCTTCTGGTAACACACTTGAAAGAAAACAACATATTTGCAAACATGGATGGATGAGTCAAAAAGAGATGTATACCTTGTGTCATACATTGATGGTAGGTGTTGTTATATGTAAAAGTTCATTATTAAAGTTTCCTTAATTAGTTAAATAACTATTATCCTTGTGATAGGTCACACTGACAGCTGATGGTCATCATTTCCAAACAATGTAAAATTATATGGTTTTGTTCGTTGCACAGGAAGATGAAAACTGACCTTGAGAACATGCTTCAAGAGTAAGTGATTCTCCAAAAATGACTTTGAATTTGACGTTCACCTTAAACTTTATGATAAATATAGTTATATTAATTTTACTTTGTGTTTTCAATCTAAATAGAGTTATTGGTAAATTCGAGGTCAACTAGTTCAAATTTTGTATCCAAAGGTTGTAAGTCATTATACTTCTAATTCATTTCTTATGTTATTGAATGATCTAAATTTTGACTATTTAGTTTGTCATTTTAGTGTAACCAGCAGCTAGATTCATGGGAATGTGGTTTCTATGTCATTTGTTGGATTAAGACCATCATTCGAGCTGTCATTACAGATGACTGGAATGAGATAATGATGCATACCTTGAATACATTACAAATCAAATTCATCTTTAAACATATATGAAACCATAATGAATCTTTCTTCATTTTGCAGCACTTCAAGAGTACATCTCTTATACCACAGGACACAATTAGGCAAATAAGACAGGAGTGGACAACTTATCTTCTGTAAAGATGGAGCTAGGAACACTTATATTTGTTGTTGAACATTACTTAGGTTTAATTTAAGTTTATATTTTGATAGTTTTGGTATTGGATTGTTATTTACATTAAGTAGAACTTTCTTTATATGAAACGCATATTATATATATATATATATATTATATATATATATATATATTATATATATATATATATATATATATTATACTATATTGTTCTGGGACATTTTTTTGTTTTTCAGGTGTGGTTTTATTGCAAAAATAAATTAATTTTTTAAAAATAAACACCGAGTAGACGTCTGTCAATGCACTAACCGACGTCCAATGAGTTATCAGTAAAACAAAACGTTTCAGGGCCTATAGACGTCGGTTGTGCACTGACTGACGTCTATATAGACGTCGGGTATACCCTTGCGTCTTAGAGTGCGCCTTGCTCTTACAGACGTCGGGTTACCCCTCCGACGTCTATATAGACGTCGGGCAGCATACCCGACGTCTGAGTAACGTCACCCACAAAGACGTCAAATACATATCGAACGTTAAAAGGCCAAAATAATAGACATCTAAAACTTTTTCTGTACTAGTGATTTAAAACATTATGCCTATTATCTTTACTTGTAATATTAAACAAAAGTTAAAGAATTAATATTCTTATAGATAAAATAATGGTATTGATTTCTTAATTTTTTTCTTGAGTTTTTAAATTTTACATTTAATTTATTTTCCCTCATACTTTAACGGTACAAAGTTGAAAAACTCTAGAAAATATAATTAATATATTAATTATTATTCAATATATATTTATGTGATATTTCAAATTTTAATTTCATTATGTAGTTGTAATGTAAATTGTCATTATTTTAAAGTTATAAAGGATAGTTAAAAAACCAAACATATTTAGAGCTTTCTTTTGTCTTTTACAGTCACCTACAACTTTACTTGTTATAATCATAACAATTTACATTATAATTACAATATTGAATTAATAATTTAAAACATCAACATAAATATTGTATTATATAATATATACCTAAACCAAGAATACATCATAAATAAGAACAATACAACATATTATATATGGTTTGATTTTATGGAAGATTATAAAAAAATTATTCATTATATTTTAATGATTTAAAGTAATTTGTTATGTATTTGTGATGTTCTTTCAAAATACTCGAATTAAGTACGTTTCATATATACTAACGTATTACTATCATAAACACTAAAAAGTAATGTGAAATTAGTATGATATACCCACTTTGTAATAGTTTAGTACACAAACTTTTTTTTCAACTTCTAATGTCTTAATCTAAATAATCTAAATCATAGGTGAAATTGAGATATTTTTTTTTTCGTAAGTTCATATATTTAATAGGTTTTTAATAGCCAATTTTAGTCCTCACTTTGGTTGAAAAAATCTCAATTTAGTCCCTCGTTATAAAATGTTTTGAATTAGTCCTAACTTTTAATAGTGGGTCCGATTAGTCCTTTTTTTTGTTAAATATAAGTTAACAAAATTAATGGATGATGATGTGACACAAACTTAAAGCCTAACGAGGGACCAATCAACACATCAGCTTTAAGCTTTGTGTCACATCATCAGCCATTAATTTCGTTAACTTATATTGAACGAAAGGGGACCAACCACTCTGACCCACTATTTAAGTTAGGACTAATGTAAAACACTTTTATAACGAGGGACTAAATTGAGATTTTTCAACCAAAGTGGGGACTAAATTGGCTATTAAACCTATTTAATATTGTCACCCTAAAGTCACATCATCATCTTAGATATCCTACCACACACTCATAAAAATGAAACAATAATATAATAGGTTGATAATGTTAATTTTCATCATTATCGTTAGTCATTTTACTTTAATAAAATCAACTGTTTTTTTAGATTTTAACTCAATCCTCATTCTTAGTATTGTTTTGTAAATAGTTAAAAATTGGTTACTTTTATCAATTATATTACTAATTATATTAATTTTTGTCTAATAGTGAATAGGATTGGAATTCCAAGTGTAGTAGACAAAAAATTAAAATTAGGTTAAAATTGGAAATTTTAAAGAATTTATGACAAAAGGTTAAAATTGGAATTTCTAAAGAATTTATGCCAACTAGGCACCACATGAATCAAGCTCAACACATGAAAAACAAGGGTGTTGCTCCCTCTACCACCACAGCATCTCTTTTAACCCTCCTCAATTTTTTTTTTACTTTTACCAATTAATTATTGAAACCCTATTCTCTTTCTATTTTACTCTCCACGTTGCCACTCCAATCTCACGGATCTCCCTTCTCCATTCCGTTCACTTCCCCTGACCCCAAATCTCACGGATCTCTATTCTCCGTTTCACTTCCCCTCCTCCAGATTCTTGCTTTGCTTATTTTTCCTTCATTTGTTTCTTCTCATTCCTTTTGTAGAATAAGAAAGAAAATAGAACACATAGGGAGCCAAAAAATGAGCGATAGGAAATAGGATGCGTACGTCAGCATGGCCATGGTCTGATATATATTGTCGTGTGAATAATCTAACAGGATCTCCACCAACATTCCTCATATTGAGCGCTTCACGCATCGCCTTTCTCAAAAAACCTCTCAAGCGCTTCTTGAGTCATGGAGCGCCGGCTTGCTGCTCCGTTTCTCGCCGTCAAACCACTCTAACGAGCTAGCATGCGCAGATTGCCATGCTCTCTTAAAAGGAAGCCATTTCCTTGGAAACCTCCCTCTCAGCTCGCTTGGTCTCGTACCAGTATGCACAAAAATATTAACCTTAAAAAACAGAGTGAGTATCCATCAACGGTATGTCAACATTCTGTTAGGTAATATTTTTTGGGTTTATTACGTACCTGGATGAAGAAGCTGTGCACTGTACCTTCAGAAGTTTTGCACCACCACCAAACCTCGAACACCACCACCACCACCGATAGATGAGTCCTTGCCCAATACCACGAAACACATACATTCACCACCACACTCAAACACAAACCACAACGCTCTCACAGTACAAAGAAAGCAAAGATAAAGAGGAAGAAGACCTTGTGTGGTTGTCGCCGCAATGATTCATTGGGGGAGACCAAGGATTTAGGTTAGTGAGGGAGTGGGTAATACATTTATTTAATTTTACAAGGTAAAATAGGAAATGGGAGGTGCTTGGGAGAGCATTGTCCTGGTGGTGTAGGGAACAACGCCGAAAGACAGAGAGGAAAATTTGTCACTAAGGTTGAGCACCACTTCCTAGTGGTGAATTGTGTTGATTGTCACTTCACTTGCTCTGAGTTCCATTTGGACAAAGAAGTGCTTTGAGTTCATGTGTTAGGATGGAGTGTTTGGTGTTAGACACCACTTTTGCTAATATGATACCTTTGGCTTATTTCTCCTAGTTTCTTTGTGAGAAAGGAAATTATTTGGGGTTTGTAAACGGAGAAACGTATTTTGAAAACATTTAGGGCTATTAAGGTTGCCTTGAAATTCTTCATTCTCCTCTTTGGTTATCCCGCTTCTTTTGAGCTTTTCATGATAATGAATAATTAAACCCATTTTGTTGGGGTTAGGTGTAACAATCAAACCATAATGTAATTGGTATTGTTTATATTTATATATGTCTTTCTACTTGATGTTCTTATTTTGTTTTTATGCTTAATGTTTGTTGTGCCTTGATAATCCATAGTTTAATATTTGATTCATAGGGTATTGAAAAATTTATTTCGTAATACAAAATTAAAGCAAAGTACCTAATGAAACTTGTATGTAAGAAATGAGCTTGACTCATTAGTTATCTTAAACTTTTGTAGTGAAAGCAAGAGTTTGCTATTAAGTGCTTTAAGGAATTGACTCTTAATAATGAAACCTAGACTCATTATATTAATTAATTAGAGTTTCAGTAAACTTATAGGTTGACTTTAGCATTAAATTGGAAAGAAGTTGAGCTAAGTTCAATGAAGTCTACCCTTAACAATAATATACCATATCATTTCTAATTTATTTTGCTTCTAAGTGCTCAATAAAATTCAAAAAAGAGTTTAGTTGTGTTTACATAATTTTAATTACTTAAACATGAACGCAACTTATGAAAATATTCTTTTAATCCAAATGAGTTATCACTTGTAACTATTTCCATGTATTGCACAAGTTTTTTCGGGAGAACAACATATATTTATGCTTAAAACTCTCGGATGGTCTTCAAATTTGTATAGAAATCTCAATTCGGTCCTCTCGTTTTAAGTTATCTAAATTGGGTCCTCAATTTTGAAAATGTGTAACAAATAAGCTTTTCCGTTAAATGGACATAAACAACATCAATGAGTGCTAACTGTAAGACCCATGAAAAATATTTACCTTAATAGTAACAATTTTATTACTAGTAGTAATAAATTTCTTTGTGAATGACGAAAGATAATTAATAAGTTTATGTAAAAATTAAAAGGTGGGAAGGTGGAAAACTAAATAGAAATTTTGGTAGCTTAAATGGTAGAAAATTGTGGTGATTTCAAGAACATAGGTTCAAACTCTTTTCTACCTTTATGTTTAAAAAAAAATTAAAATAGTGAAGTGGACAAACCACTCCACGGTTGAAGTCATTATTGAAGGGATCAGATATGTCAAGTGGTGATTAAAAATATAATATAACAAAATGATATTAAAATAATAAATAATATTAAAAAATTGTTAAATAGTAAAATTTTTGGACAATAAATAGCCATGAGAGGGGAGGTTGGTTATTCTGCATAAAGAGAGGAAGAATTAAGTGAGAAATCTTGAGAAATAAAGAAGAAAGAGTTAGGAAGAAATTTTTAGTTGCAAGAAGAGTAGAGGTTCTGGAGGGTTTTTGGGGAAACAAATTCGGAGGAAGAGATTAGTCTGAAATAGAGGTAGGGGAGCTTTATATTATGATTTAGTATTGTTTTTGATGTAGTATTGTTTTATTATGATTTAGTATTTTGTCTTACTATTCATGTCTTGAAATTCTATGTGAATATTGTTAATGAAAAACATATGTGCTTGGTGTATATCTATCTATATTTAATTTCTGTGTTAATATGTTGTGTTTTGAAATCTGTAAATAAGAAATTTGTTTAAAAACTAGTTGAACAACACTTTGGCTAAGGAAAGACTTGGTATTTAAGTTGTCCATGGTGACACACCTCTCTTTCCTGAAAGTCTATTCGATAGGTTTTTAACTTAATCCTATTGAACAGATTAAGTACTGTTAAAACTATTATGCAATATACTCAAATTGATATAAAATATGTGATTGATTCATCTTTCGGAAGGATAAGAAGATGTCTAAACGCTATGCCAGAGATTCAACTTCTTAGTTCCCCAGAACGTTTATATGAAGGTTATAATGTGATGGTAGGATAGGATAGAGGAATCTTAAAAACGAGGTTGGTACATCCCTGATCATGAGCATCCCTAGTCAAATCCCTTTAAGTGTGACTAGTCAATGATTAGCGGTTATGCTGGTTTGATTCTAAACATTTGTTCTTCTCCGAATGACCATTTATGGTCTATTTAGTATTGTAATTTATTTTGTGATATATTCATTTTGTATGATTTCGTGAGGATTGTATTTTATTATATTGGATTTGATTTATCATCTTGAACATGATTGAGTATTATGGAGAGAGTTTGTAATGGTATAATATGAGTTAAGGAATATGAGCATGGTTGAGTCTCGTGGAAGATTCTGTAATGATTATTGTTATTTGTGTATTATGTTGAGTTGAGGGTCCTGTTGTTGGGGTTATCTGATACTTTAAATATCCTCCACAAGTCTCAACTAGAGAGGATGAAGTATGTGGTGAGAGGGAGGAGATCCTGTCTAGTGCGGCGTTTGGTTTTGGACATTAGTGTTGAGGACTAAACCTTGGGGATGGTTATGGAGTAGTTTGAAAAAAAGTGTTGTAAGAAGAAGGAGACGTCATCAAAAGTGCATAACCTCCCGTGACCGCTAATCAATGTATCATCGAATGGTGTCTTATTTTAGTATTGTGGGATGAGTGTCTATTAAGTATTGTGAATGAGTGTCATTGAGTATTGTGGGATGAGTGCTATGGGGTATGGGTTGGGAGAGTGTTATTAGGAATTGTGGATGGATGGGATGAGTATCTATGGTGCGATTGTTGTATGATGGTATGAGGGTGTCTGGACATAATTATTATATAATGTTTGTGGAGTGTATCAAAGTAATTATGCATGTTTTATAAATGATGTGTTGCAGGTTAGCTAACCCTACTTGTTTGTGTTTGTGTATGTGCAATGATCGTTTAAGTTGTTATACGGGAGCGATGAAGGAATCGTGTCTGATCATGCAAATGGAAGAAAGAGATTAGAAGAATAAATTAGAGAATCGAGTTAGAGTTATTGAGTTTTGTAGTTGAAATCTGAGTTTAAAACACAAACGCATACAACACACACACACACACACACACACATCTAGGATATATAGATATATATATATATATAGATATAGATATAGAGAGAGATATGATATTATAGATATTATATATATATTATTACAAACTATGATGAAGATCAAAAAAAAGGTTGAGATTATGGGATGTTACCTTAAATGATGTTACAATATATCAATTATTGAATGATCAAGGTGAGATTTTGGAGTTACACTAAAAGTGGTCCAGAAATACGCATGATGAGGGGACGGATTTTATTAGTATTTTATTTTTGTTATAATTTATATTTATCTATTTAATAAAGTAAAAGTGATATCTTTTACATTACAATAAGTTAACACTATATTAAATCTACATATTAGGGCTTTTAATTTTAATTCAAAAATTACTTAAATCTTAACTAAGCAACTTGTTTTGATTATGTTTCAAAATTTGATTATCAATTAAGAGTAGAGATAATAACAATTTAAATACACTTTTCTTACTTGATCTTTTAATACTCTTTTTAAAAATTAAAATCATTATGAAACTTAAGTTTTAAACTCGAATTGTAATAATTGATTCTTTCTATCTCAATAACTAAGATTAAAATAAAATCAAATTATTTTAAAACTCAAAAATCTTAAAAAATATAATTTCTAAAAAGATAAAAAAGTAAACATTAAAACTATTATAATCTATTTATTGATTTTTTTTCATCCTTTCTTTTACCATATCACTTATATCTCTGAAGATTGCGTTCGTTAGTACTAAAATATTCGTTAAACTAAATTGAATAATAAATTTAGTTTCAAAAAAGGGCAACTAATTATATTTATAATTACCATTATACTCTCAGCATAGTTATCATTATATTTGCATTACAATTCATTTGACTAATTAGTTAGACGTGACTCAACTTTTTATGGTGATTACAGGAAAAATAATGAGTTGTTTTTTTAGATAAATACTGCCTTTCGTACACGTATTATTACACGAAATGTCATCTTACTACAATATAACAAACTATACAAATTAATGTAATAGAGATTAAAAAATATCATCCACATATAAAATAAGACAACAATATATTAAAACTATAATACTTGGTTTTGAAATGGGAAACAGTGGACCAAAACAGCTCTTATTATATAATGAAAATGAAGTAAGGCAAAAGGAAAGATTTATTAAGTGTTTGACAATATTGGACGAAAAGAAATATGGTAGGGTAGTATGTATCCGTAGTACTACCCACAGGTACACATTGTTGACCACAAAATTTCATTTCACTCTCAATTTCCAACAGTACTTTATTTAAATAGATTTTTAATGTAACTAGAAAGAGAACAAAATATAGATAATTATGTTATTTTTAGAAGTTAAAAAACCATGTATTTTAAAGTCAAAATTTAGAAATTCTCCTTCATCACTTTCCTAAATGGATATTTACATGGTGATTAATTCAGAAATGAAATTGATGATTTCAACTTTTTATATATAATTTCATTTCACAATTATTTCAAAATTAATTCAATTTTCATTTTGTTTTAATTGACTCTGGCACCGAGACACTTAAAACAACTACTGATATGATATAGGAGAGTATAGATCTAGATATATATATAGTTATTTAAAATAAATAAAAGTATTATTAGTATTCTGAAAGTTACTAATACAATAAAATTAAATTAAAAATACTCAGAACTCAAATATGTGCAAATAATATTATTTTATTAAAAATATTATTTGTTTCAAGACCTAAAATACTTGTCAAGACAAAATATCAGAAGAATTTTAATAAAATATTTTTGAGCATAAATTTTAATAAATAAAAAAATATACTTTATTATTACAACTTGCTAAAACTATATTTAGAGACGAACTTTTATTGTGAAGATGATATCCATTAATAATGACTTCACTTGTTGTTTAGCCAGAGTTAGAATCTTTCAAACAAAGGTTTTATTGGATTTATTTGCTTCACAAAATATTAAATCATAGAACTTAAAAATATCTCATAAAAATATTACAAAAATTTGAATTTATAATTATTTTTCTTCCACTTTTATTATTGAGTCAATTTCAAAATATATTACAAATAAAAATAATTTGTAGAAATAAAAATAAATAAGGTTGATCAAAATAAAAGTGCAGTGGTGATTCATTATTTAACTCCACCCAACAAAGTGTGATGTGATGATATCTATTTTTTTTTTTGGAAGAAGACTTTGGAAACGACCTAACTCTACTACTAATGTACGGTTCGGGAAATATATATTTAATGCAACAGTTAGTAATAAAAATGGTTAAAATAATATAAAGTGGTTTTCAATGACATGTAAGAACCGTGTAATGACCTAAATTTTTGCCTCAAAATTCAAAATATCAATCAATCCATGTTGTAAAACTTTGACGCACTCTTTCTCTCTCTTTCAATCATTTCAAAACCTAACTTCTCTCTCTAACCGTTCTTATCTGAGTCAGGCAAGTACTATGCAAGGTCATCTATAAGTACGGCAAATTTTCTCTCTCTCTCCGTTTCCTTTTCAATTTTTTACTCTTTCAAAATTAATTATCATTATCAAAATTTTGTTTTGAAAAAATAAAAAATAAAGATGAAAAAGTGCGTGTGGCTTTTGTGAAATGGCTCCTTTCGTACTGGCCGCACTTGAATCTGTCCTTCCTCATATAGTCCTCCACCATATGTCATCTGCATCAGATGAAGAAAAAGACTGCCAAATTACCATAATACCCTCTATCTTCTCCCTTATTAATTCTGTCCTTATCTGTCCTTCTCCGTACGCGCCACTCTGTCTATGTGCTACGACCAAAATACCCCAACTTGTTTTCTCTAATCACTGTTATGCCAAATGGAAATGTTTGATTAATTAATCATTAATTTCGTAACTAAAAATATAATAATTTAAAGTGTTTTATGTGTTGTCTTTAATAAGTTATACTATTTTAATTAATTTTCTTAAAATTTGGTGTTTTATTATATATAAAAAAATATTGTTGCATTTCAGTTATAGGAATGCTCTTGTTATGCCACTGACCTAACTTGTGTAATTATGAGGAGAAAGAGGGGTTTTTCTGTCTTTTCAGGAGAGGATGCAAGCAGTGGAAAGAAAACAGTAGTGGCATTTTGGTCCGAATGGACTTTCCTCGTCTTCCTTACTCGTTCAATAAAATCTCGCATTAACAGTTATTCTCCCAACCAACCTTGCAAAGCAAAACTAAAACCCTTTTTCTTCCTCTCTTCTTCTTACTTACCATTAACGTCCAAAACGACGAAAGAGGACGAAACGCACCGCATCGACGATGAAGAGGCAAAAGCGCTCGGACTCGCAAAACGACAACCCGTTCCAGGTGCTGACGGAGGAGCTCATTTTTCTCATTCTCGACTTTCTCGAAACGGCGCCGTCGGACAAGAAGTCCTTCGCGCTGACGTGCAAAGCGTTCTACGCTGCGGAGGCCAGGCACCGCCGCGCGCTGCGGCCGCTGCGGGCGGAGCACCTTCCGGCACTCGCTGCCCGCTACCCGAGCGTAACGGACCTGGATCTCTCTCTCTGCCCGCGCGTGGGCGACGGGGCGCTCGCGCTCGTGGCTGGCGCGTACGGGGAGACGCTGCGGCGGTTGGACCTGTCGCGATCGCGGTGGTTCACGGGGAGCGGGCTGTTGAACGTGGGCGCGCGGTGTGGGAATTTGGTGGAGCTGGACCTGTCGAACGCGACGGAGTTGAGGGATGCTGGGGTCGCGGCGGTGGCGCGTGCAAAGAACTTGCGGAAGTTGTGGCTGGCAAGATGCAAGCTGGTGACAGATATGGGGATTGGGTGTATTGCGGTGGGGTGTAGGAAATTGAGGCTGATTTGCTTGAAGTGGTGTGTGGGGATTGGGGATTTGGGTGTGGATTTGGTTGCGATTAAGTGCAAGGAGCTCACATCATTGGATCTCTCATATTTACCTGTAAATTTCTCTCTCTTTCTCTATGGTGTTCATTCATTGTATCTGGTTATGGATTATGGTGGTTAGTTAGCGAGGTTTTCTGTGTTTGGTTTAATCGATTGGATTGGGTAATATTTGGTAATTAATTATAATTTTAGTTGAGTACAAGTTTTAGATATCTGCAGTCTTTATGTTTTAGTACCAGTACATTGTGCCTAAAAACTACTTGTTAGCATTCCAGATAGATTGTGTAGGTATAACAAATAAAGTGTACTTAAACCTAGTTATAATTATAGTTAATGGCTCCTGTTTTTAATTAGCTTTATGAGGCAGATTTTGGTAAAAAGAAAGGAAAAGATTTATTTATTTTCATATTAGCGCTCTGATACACCTGTGTTATTGATGATTTTGCGGGGTTAGTATTATGGTAAAATGTTATGTTTTCGTATATTTATCTAGTATATTTCCTAATTAAGAATGAATTTAGTTTTCGCATTTATTAATGATTTTATCCTAGACGTAACTTTTTCAGTAATTGTTATTAATTTTTTATTGTTGTTGTGAATCATGTCTGTTTTCATTTTATTTTCATTAATTGGTTGTTTTAGAGTTTTATACATATAAATAGTTCTATATGTTTCTATTAGGTTTGTTACAGATGAAAGATACATGTGTTCTCGTTAAAAAAAGAAAAAACTGGTTGGTAGGCTGAAGAGGAAGAATTTGGTTGTTGCTAGGAGGGAAGATGGGAGGTTTAATGCTGAAGGTAGCAAAAGGTGTTGAACCAGGTTGGCTGAGGCGAAAATAGTAAAGATGAGTAATTGATAAGGAAATATGATTTTGGTGGTTTAGTTAATTTTTTCTTTTCGAAGTGGTATTCATGTGTCTAAATTCATTGGCTCTTTTGTTAAGCAGTGATGGTTTAATGTCATCTTTTTGTTACAGCGTTTCAACTGCTGTTTTGAAGTTCTGTTGATTTAGTGGTTCTGAATGTGCTGTTTCTTGAATGAGTTGGGCATTTGAAATGATCTGGTGGGTATAACTAGTATTGTTATTGGTTTCTTGTGTTGTGTAGATCACGGAGAAATGTCTTCCGTCAATCTTCAAATTGCAGCTTCTGGAAGATTTGGTCCTTGAAGGATGCTTTGGCATTGACGATGGCAGCCTCGGTGTTGATCTCTTAAAACAAGGGTGCAAGACATTGAAGGTATAATGGGGATGCCTAACTTGCTTTTTTATTGTTTATGTATTTAATGGCAAAGATAACTTCAGCATAAACTTAATGGCGTACAGCTTTTTCTTATTTAATGTTCTTCCTTTTAGTAATAGGTTGAATGTGAACATAGATAGAAGTCATTGTATTTTTTTTTAACTTGGTTACAACTTCAATGTGTCATTTGCAGTTAGTCAAAACTATTTAATTTCGTAAATAGTTAATATTCCTTGTCTTCAGATCACACTTGTTTTCCTGGTCTAGTTATTTAACAAATTCTCTTATGCAGAAACTTGATATCTCAGGTTGTCAAAACATAAGTCACACGGGGCTATCAAAGCTGACTAGCATTTCTGGAGGTTTAGAGAAACTCATTTTAGCAGATGGTTCTCCTGTAATTTTCTTCCCGTTCTCTATTTATTGTTGTCTGTGTATATTTTGTTTAGCACACTGGATGAAGATTTCAATTGTACCTAATATTTGGCATTTGATTGTCCAGGTCACCCTTGATCTTGTTGATGGTTTAAATAAACTTTCCATGTTGCAATCAATTGTACTAGATGGATGCCCGGTTACTTCTGAAGGATTAAGGGCCATTGGAAGTTTGTGCATTTCACTTAGGGAGCTAAGTCTAAGCAAATGTTTGGGAGTTACAGATGAAGCTCTTTCGTTACTTGTGTCAAAACAAAAAGATTTAAGGAAGCTTGACATCACATGCTGTCGCAAGATAACTGATGTTTCCATTGCCAGCATTGCAAATTCATGCACGGGTCTCACTTCTCTGAAAATGGAGTCATGTACTTTAGTTCCACAGGAAGCATTTGTCTTGGTTGGACAGAAATGCCATTATCTTGAGGAGCTTGACCTAACAGATAATGAAATTGACGATGAAGGTTTGAATCTTCCCCTCTTTGAAAATATTTACTATCATATCAGCTGCTTTACTTACGTTGTCTCTCTGCAGGTCTTATGTCCTTATCTTCTTGTTCTAAGCTATCCAGCTTGAAAATAGGAATATGCCTGAACATAACTGATCGAGGACTAACCTATGTTGGCATGTTTTGCTCAAAATTAAAGGAGTTGGATCTTTACAGGTTTGTGATTCAAGTTTAAAATAAAATTTTGGGTTATATAATTTGTCTCAGTATGGTAGTCTTGTATAAAATTGAAATGTTAAATATATGTGGAAGCATACAAGCAAGAGCTTTTTTGTTCGTTGTCATCATGATCTTGTTTTTTCTTTTTTTTTTCAGATCTACAGGAGTAACTGATGTGGGCATTTCAGCAATTGCTGGCGGTTGCCCTGGCCTTGAGATATTAAACACATCCTATTGTACTAGCATCACGGATAAGGCTCTAATCTCTTTGTCAAAATGTTCAAAATTGAAAACACTTGAAATTCGTGGATGTATTCTTGTTACATCCATAGGACTGGCAGCTATTGCGATGAATTGCAGACAACTTAGCCGTCTAGACATAAAAAAGTGTTACGAGATTGATGATAGTGGGATGATTCCCCTTGCTCATTTCTCCCAAAATCTTAGACAGGTCTTTTCTTTTTTCTCACATTTCTGATAAAAATAAGAGATGCTAGGAATGTTAGTGAAGTTTCTGATGTTGTTATATCCTCGTATTATTTGCAGATAAATTTGTCGTATAGCTCAGTTACAGATGTAGGTCTTTTGTCACTTGCTAGTATCAGTTGCCTTCAAAGTTTTACCATGCTTCACCTGCAAGGATTGGTTCCAGGAGGACTGGCTGCAGCTTTATTAGCATGTGGAGGGCTTACAAAAGTGAAGCTTCATCTTTCTCTGAGATCTCTGTTACCTGAGCTACTTATCAGACATGTAGAAGCACGGGGCTGTGTGTTTGAATGGAGAGATAAAGAGTTTCAGGTATTGTTCTTGTCTCGTTCTTGTCTTAAGATTTAGCACGATACTGTCAAATTGGGAGTTCATTGAACCAACTTTTTTTTTTGTGAATATTTTTCTATTTGATTGCTGAAGTTCTTTGTGTTTCATGAACAGGCTGAATTGGACCCGAAATGTTGGAAACTACAGTTAGAAGATGTGATGCAATAGATTGTCTCAGGTTGTTTGAAGTTTTGATAAAAGCGACTTGCGAATGGCAGGCGAAATACAGGTTGTAGAATAATCACATGCGTGTCTCGGACAATCAATTAGAATCCATCCACTTCTATCTACTCTATCTACCCCACCTACACTACTAGAACTAAAGAAAATAGTATGAAAAACCTTAGAAATATTATGTTAAGTCCATTGGAGGATACATAGGCTTTGCAAAGGAGGAGCCGATTGTCCTTCCGTTGGGCTACATAGATAGTTTTGGATTCCGTCACAACTCAAATAATTAAGCTCTCTTTGGGAGAATGTTGAACAAGGGCATTTGCTTGAGTGAGAAATTGGCAATCAAGGGTATAAAAGTGAAGAAGTTTTGTTCGTTTTTTTTTCTTTTTTGGATGCAAAAACCAGAACAAGTGTATAAAATCTATCTAACATCTCATTGTTTGATTATTTATTTTGGGAAGTACAATTGGAAGAATTTTCAAAGAATGGAAGAGCACGGGATTTTGGATGTATAAATACAGTGACTGTTTTTAATGTTATCTTTTCTTTTGGCTGGGAAAAGTCAGGTTGATTAAATATGTGGAACTTATACATATATATTCTACTTTATCATTAGTATTTTTGTGGACTAAATTAGCTAGCACAGTGATGGAGCAATGAGATTTCCCTTTTGTGAGGTTTTTGATGGGATTGGGTTCCCCAAATTCCCACACAGACAATATGCTTGCTTTTATTGTTGTACTCTTTGTATAGCAAGAGGCGCAGATCAATTTTTGTGTGGTTTAAGTGAGGTGATTTGGAGCTAAGGAAAGGAGGGAAGATTGGGTTTCTTGCCCTCCATCCATGAAGAGAAATGACCTGATTTGTTCTCGAATTAGATAAAAACTAGCGCCANCAGCATTGCAAATTCATGCACGGGTCTCACTTCTCTGAAAATGGAGTCATGTACTTTAGTTCCACAGGAAGCATTTGTCTTGGTTGGACAGAAATGCCATTATCTTGAGGAGCTTGACCTAACAGATAATGAAATTGACGATGAAGGTTTGAATCTGCCCCTCTTTGAAAATATTTACTATCATATCAGCTGCTTTACTTACGTTGTCTCTCTGCAGGTCTTATGTCCTTATCTTCTTGTTCTAAGCTATCCAGCTTGAAAATAGGAATATGCCTGAACATAACTGATCGAGGACTAACCTATGTTGGCATGTTTTGCTCAAAATTAAAGGAGTTGGATCTTTACAGGTTTGTGATTCAAGTTTAAAATAAAATTTTGGGCTATATAATTTGTCTCAGTATGGTAGTCTTGTATAAAATTGAAATGTTAAATATATGTGGAAGCATACAAGCAAGAGCTTTTTTGTTCGTTGTCATCATGATCTTGTTTTTTCTTTTTTTTTTCAGATCTACAGGAGTAACTGATGTGGGCATTTCAGCAATTGCTGGCGGTTGCCCTGGCCTTGAGATATTAAACACATCCTATTGTACTAGCATCACGGATAAGGCTCTAATCTCTTTGTCAAAATGTTCAAAATTGAAAACACTTGAAATTCGTGGATGTATTCTTGTTACATCCATAGGACTGGCAGCTATTGCGATGAATTGCAGACAACTTAGCCGTCTAGACATAAAAAAGTGTTACGAGATTGATGATAGTGGGATGATTCCCCTTGCTCATTTCTCCCAAAATCTTAGACAGGTCTTTTCTTTTTTCTCACATTTCTGATAAAAATAAGAGATGCTAGGAATGTTAGTGAAGTTTCTGATGTTGTTATATCCTCGTATTATTTGCAGATAAATTTGTCGTATAGCTCAGTTACAGATGTAGGTCTTTTGTCACTTGCTAGTATCAGTTGCCTTCAAAGTTTTACCATGCTTCACCTGCAAGGATTGGTTCCAGGAGGACTGGCTGCAGCTTTATTAGCATGTGGAGGGCTTACAAAAGTGAAGCTTCATCTTTCTCTGAGATCTCTGTTACCTGAGCTACTTATCAGACATGTAGAAGCACGGGGCTGTGTGTTTGAATGGAGAGATAAAGAGTTTCAGGTATTGTTCTTGTCTCGTTCTTGTCTTAAGATTTAGCACGATACTGTCAAATTGGGAGTTCATTGAACCAACTTTTTTTTTTGTGAATATTTTTCTATTTGATTGCTGAAGTTCTTTGTGTTTCATGAACAGGCTGAATTGGACCCGAAATGTTGGAAACTACAGTTAGAAGATGTGATGCAATAGATTGTCTCAGGTTGTTTGAAGTTTTGATAAAAGCGACTTGCGAATGGCAGGCGAAATACAGGTTGTAGAATAATCACATGCGTGTCTCGGACAATCAATTAGAATCCATCCACTTCTATCTACTCTATCTACCCCACCTACACTACTAGAACTAAAGAAAATAGTATGAAAAACCTTAGAAATATTATGTTAAGTCCATTGGAGGATACATAGGCTTTGCAAAGGAGGAGCCGATTGTCCTTCCGTTGGGCTACATAGATAGTTTTGGATTCCGTCACAACTCAAATAATTAAGCTCTCTTTGGGAGAATGTTGAACAAGGGCATTTGCTTGAGTGAGAAATTGGCAATCAAGGGTATAAAAGTGAAGAAGTTTTGTTCGTTTTTTTTTCTTTTTTGGATGCAAAAACCAGAACAAGTGTATAAAATCTATCTAACATCTCATTGTTTGATTATTTATTTTGGGAAGTACAATTGGAAGAATTTTCAAAGAATGGAAGAGCACGGGAAATTGGATGTATAAATACAGTGACTGTTTTTAATGATATCTTTTCTTTTGGCTGGGAAAAGTCAGGTTGATTAAATATGTGGAACTTATACATATATATTCTACTTTATCATTAGTATTTTTGTGGACTAAATTAGCTAGCACAGTGATGGAGCAATGAGATTTCCCTTTTGTGAGGTTTTTGATGGGATTGGGTTCCCCAAATTCCCACACAGACAATATGCTTGCTTTTATTGTTGTACTCTTTGTATAGCAAGAGGCGCAGATCAATTTTTGTGTGGTTTAAGTGAGGTGATTTGGAGCTAAGGAAAGGAGGGAAGATTGGGTTTCTTGCCCTCCATCCATGAAGAGAAATGACCTGATTTGTTCTCGAATTAGATAAAAACTAGCGCCATAATAATAATGTGAGTGTGGTGTTTTAGACACCGAAAAGACATAGTGAATGAGCACAATCCATTGTATTATGAAACACTGTATCATCTCAAACATTAAGATATAATAGAATAATTTTATTGCTAATAATGCATCCTATATCTGTATATTTATAATTCATGACAATAGTAATATCTCTATTATATAATATTTAGAATATAACAAAATTCCTATCTTTAGGGATATTTATATTTTAGACTTTAATTATACTCTATTAAATATAGAACAATACATTTATTGCTGATTGTTTATCGCCTATTTCCACCACTCAATCATTCAATGTATTAATTAAACCATATTTAAATTGGTTTTATTACAATACTTATAGTATTTAACCTTACCTAACCATCCTCTTGACATTTCAGTACGAATTGAGTGCAACCAAATGTAGATGATAATATATTTATATATAATCTCAAAATTTTAACAAATATTTTTTTGCAATTCATCCCATTGTTCTGACTTAATTACTCACTGTTTAAATTACATTCTTAATAAAATTAACCCAAGTACTTATTAATAACATTTTATTTAACAACTCTTACATATTTTTGTGACATCAATCAAATTTATAATAAAAATTTCTTTTACCATCCATTAGAATCCACACACTTTGCTTTAATATAAAACAACTTTTCACTTTTTTTTTTTTCTTTTTCTCTTTTCCAGCCCCACCCGGTCCAAACAAAGGAAATTAAAACTGAACACACTCAGCGAGGTGGAGAGAGCAGAGCGAAGGAATGATCAAACTTAAGCACAATAACGAAAATGTCATTTGGCTAACTCATAACTATAGGTATACTGGGATTAAGCGGTTGAAACTTTATGTAATTAGGTACAACTGAAATTATAATTGACAATAACTCGCTTATATTCCTCTCACAACACCTGTTCAAGCTTGGAAGGATGGTTCAATCTTTCACTTTTTGCATAACTATGTTAACTATTTGGGAACTATATGTCCAATATAACTTCAATATGACTTTAAATTATGACTGAAGAAGGACCACTTCTGCCCTAAAAGGTATATGGACCAAAAACTATAAATTCTTTGAAAGGCTTCCCAAAGTACAAGCAATGGCCTCATTAAAGGACCACTCCAACCACATCTCTTCAGTTAGGTTTGTACGTTTTCCAACATATTGTTTGCATAAAAATGGATAATTCCAACATATTGTTTGCATAAAAATGGATAATTCCAACATATTGTTTGCATAAAAATGGATAATTCCAACATATTGTTTGCATAAAAATGGATAAGGGAGTTAGTTAAAGCATCTTTTAACTCTTTACTTTCCCATTAGAAGAAATAATATCTACATAATTTCGTTAATTAACTTCTAGTGCAAATCTTTATAGTTTGTAAATGTTCTTCCTGTGAATATTACATTGACCAGAATAGATAGGTACACAACTTCGTGATAGGTGTCATTATTGAGTGATATCTTTAAGATCAATTACTCTTGATTCAATATATTATTTATTTTGGAGTCTTCCATCACGATTTTGTCTTTAACAATCACTTTGAAGGATGAAAGAAGTATTTAAATTGTCATTGGTCTTGACTCCTAAGTAATATGAGATTATTGGGAATGGTAGGAACATAAGTCCCCAAGTCGAGATCTAATGAGAATGAAGGTGTTTAAAAGAACTCGTGGTTCATCTTTAGAACCTCATTATCGATCTCACGATGAGTGCCAACTGTTCTTACCACCTGAACATGGATCTTTGTACAAGTGACGTAATCAGTGTGGCTTTGAAGTTTTTGACGTGTACTCTTGAGGTTTGGATCGCGAAGGAAGATTCACCTACAAAAGGCTCTCCGACGCTCAAGTCAATAAGAGAATTAAGATCTTGTGAGAAAAAGAGGATGAGTATGAGAGTGAGTGAGTATTCCTAGGGAATGTCAAATGTATTTATAGGATTTTTGGGCCTTAGGCCTTTGTTATAAAATAAGTAATGTGATATCAAATAATACCAGTAAAATAACACTTACCTCAAAAAGATAATGATAACAATGTCATATCTTACTGTAAATAATAATAATATTATTAAACTTGCGAGATTAGTTACATTTACCATCAAAATTAGTTAAAATTATCATTAATATGTAAATATTCTTCCAATAAATGTAGTTTGAGATTATTCCAAGATAAATAGACTTATTGAACCTTATCGAGCCACATTCTTTAGCACATCAATTGGACCCCGTAGATACAATAAATGACAAAGAAAATCTAAATTGTGAAAATCCGACTTATAATAATCTTACTCTATATTACTTAAAGTCTACCTAAATAAATTTATCTTAAATCTAAATTTGGATTTTAAGTTTAAATTATTAAATTAGATTTAAATTACATACTTTTTTAGATTTTGAACATTTAAAATTAAGGTGTCTAAGTTGAATAAAAAATAGTTTAAGATTAAATCAATTTAAATTGGTATAAATAAAAAAATCATCTAAGTTAATTTTGGGTTGAGAATTATCCCTTCACACTTTTTCGTTAACATTTTAATGTTATCTTTAGATCTCCATTATAATTGTATTTAGTCTTTCACCTTCAGTATTCAAACCGAGTAGGTGAGTACTTGTTAAAGGTACTTCAGTTAGTCAAATGTGTCCAATCAGTTACCATAGTAAACTCTTTAATTCACAATAAATGCAATCACATACCTTCTTACCCTACCTCTATATTAAGAGGTTTTGAAATGAGCTTTTAATTAGGATTGACTTAATTACGACCCAAAAGTCAATAAGTATGTTCTACCTATTCTTACTTGTAAATACGTTGGATTTGTGATTATGGTGCTTAATTAGTATACTTGTCGATTGTCTCAATGAGAAGCCATTCGGCTTGCGGAGACTTGGGATTGGGAACATCTTAACATTCTTTTGGAAAGTTGACTGCTCGATCAACTTTAAGAATGTTTACCGGGCGGTCATACGATATAATTTTGGGGTCCAAGTCAGCCATACCTACCTTCGAACGTCTAACCCTCTAGGGAGGGACAAAGGGCTCTACCTTCAGTCATGCCATATAATATTCTCGAGTTGTCTTTCGATCAGCCCGAATGGTGCAAACTATTCCTCGGTTAATGGGAACTTTATTGCTAAGTGAGGGGTGAATGTAATCGCTCTAAACGCATTCAAGCACAACCACTCGATCAACACATTGTAGGAGGTGTTCGCCTCCACCAATAGGTATCTCACCCTCATTTCCTTCGCATCGCGGCCCGTTTCGAGACAGGCCTTGAAATCTACATGCCCCTCATATCTACCTATTTGTCCGTTAAACCTACAATTTGTTCGTTATAGAAGACTATAAGGTCTTTAGACAAATCCATTTTTTGGAATGTCTTCTAGTAAAGGATGTTCATAGAACTTCCCTGGTCAATGAGCACCTTGCTCATGTTGTACCAAGCGATCTCGATAGTGATAACCATATGGTCATCCTGATCGGGGTTAGGAGCATGGAAGTCCTCGACTAAGAAAGTGATAGGTGGCATGGATTGTGGCTTCTTATCCACGAGGTGGACGATCTTCATACTTTTGAGATGCCTTTTTTACACAGAGGGGAAGCTCCACCTCCTGCAAAGCCTTCAGAGATTATATTTATGTGACCATGTATCTATTGGTCACGACTCATACTCTTGCTCCTTCTGCGATGTCGAGCGCCATATCGACGATCATCCCATCGAGGGAGACGGTTGAGACTTCTTCTTAGAGGAGGACTTCTCTCTGCTCGCTCAACCTTCACATATTTTTGCAAGTGATTCACTCAGATCACCTTTTCGATTTTATCATGGAGGACGGAGCAGTCTTCCGAGGTGTGCCCAAGATTTTGATGGTATCGAAAATGCTTCTTCCCATTAGTGTTCCTTGGGGTTGGTTTCTTCTTGATCGAGGGGATTAGATCTGAACTTAACGCTTCCTCCAAGATTGTTGACCTCTGTGCGTTTAATAGGGTATATTATTTGATTTTGGGTGCGTGAGGAAGGTCTTTGGGTCTAGGCTTGATCACCTTGTCTTCCTCGACAATTAGCTTCTTCCCATCATTCCTTTCCTCCCTAGATGTTGTAGCCGTAGCATCCTATTGCTGCCTCTTACAGAAAGAATGCATATCCTCGATGTGCATAAACACGACCGCTCTCTCCTGCAGCTCATCCATATTCTTCGGTGCCCTAGCACAAAGACTATTCGCGAGCGGTTCTGCCTATAAAGTTGTTGGTAGGCTGTTGAGGATAAAATCTTAGCTGACGTCCCTCACTTGTTGCGTGGTTCTGTTATACCGATCCATAAATGCCTTCAAAGATTCATCCTTTGCTTGCTTTATACTTACTAAGAAAAGGTGTGACAGACTATGAACCCTACTAGTAGCGTACTGGCTACCGAATAGGGTGCATATTGTGGCCAAGCAATCTACCATATTAGGCGGTAAGGTGTTGAACCACGCCAACGCCTCTCCTTCAGAGACAAAGAGAACGCTCGACACCATACTGGATCATTGGATGAATAGAACACCATGGTATTAACGAACAAACGGAGATGATCGTTCGGGTCTGCAGATCCATTGTACTTCTTAAAGACAGGAGGGGCTGACTTCTCGAGCATCGGGGCCTCCTTGAAAGTCACAATGAGAGGAAGTGATGACTTGGGTCCAAGCCCATCATTTAAACAAAGATCCATTTACTTGAAGAATAACAAAGAAGGCTTCATAATAATTTTGAAAGCAAGCCAACACCTCTTTGCACACTCCAAATGGAAGCTCGAAGCCCAACCATAGGATCCAACAAGGCCCATTCCAGCCCATGGAGAGGGATAGCCAAAAGAGTAGCCAAGAAAGTCCACACGGGTTGCGCTCAGTGCCAACCCTTGCAGCGCTCAACGTCATTAGATCACACTTCCAGCAACACATTTGGCATCACGTGGAAATGATTCAAAGCTGCTTCCAGCACATTGCCCACATCTAGACACGTGGATTAGGTTCTAGATTTCACCCTAACTATCATCCACCATTAGATTACCATATGGGTTGGCTTGAAAACCTTATAAAAGCACACCCATCATCTTGTATGAAGCACTTTTGATGAATATTGAGTTTTAATCCGAATGATGGATTTCCAGCCCCAAGACTTTGTCCAAAAGTCACCTCTTTCTTGAGCTTTCCCTCTCCATTTAGCTTCCTTCCAGTGAAGGTCGTCTGAGCTAGTATCTCCTCTACCTTAAGCTTTCCTTCCACCAAAATCCTCCACTGAATCCAAATTCTTCCACTGCCAGTTAAATTAAGTGAGCATACCTCCTCTCTTCTCACAGTCCAATCCATCATTCCACTGTCATTATCACCCATAGTTGGGGCATAACTCATCAGGAAGCAGGCCCTCTTCTTGCACCATTTGAACCAAGGTGTTTGCCATAGTTGTAGTGCTCATCTCTTGACCGGTTCTACTCGATTCTTCAGCTTGAACGTTCTCCTTCGAGTGTAAGGGAATGAGCGACACCGAGTGTTGGATCGATTGTTCTTGCCGATCGGCAGCATGCTAGACCCTCAATGTGACTATCTTAGTCTCATGCCTCCTTTACATCTTCTGCATCTACCATTACATCTCTTTGATTAACTCCATTGGATCCTTCTAATCTCCCATGTTTCTTGTGGTCACCATCGGGTTTCTTTATCCTTCCTCAAACCCTACAGTTTGCGCTAAAATGTTTTGGATAAGGGGTTGAGAACTATTCTTCACACTTTCACGTTAACCTTTTAATGTTATCTTTAGATCTCCTTACAATTGTCCTTAGTCTTTCACCTTCAGTCTCCAGACCGAGCGGATGAGTATCTGTCAAATGCATTCCGACGCTAAATTCAGTTAAATGTGTCCGATCGGTTATCATAGTAAAGTCTTAAATTCACAATAAATGTAATCACCTACCTCCTTATCTTTCTTTTGTATTTACAAGTTTCGAAATTGACTTTTAATTAGGATTGACCTAATTATGACCCAAAAGTCAATAATTATGTTTTACATGTTCTTACTTATAAATACATTGGATTTGTAATGATTGTGCTTAATTTGTAGAATTACTGATAGCCTCAACGAGAAACCGTTAGATTTATAGGGATTTAATATTTGAAACATCTCAAAGTTCTTTTGAAAAATTGACTAAATAATAACTTTGAAAATGTTAACCAAACAATTATACTATACAATTTTAATTAAAGATTCAGTCAAGAAATTAAGTAAAAGATAAAGACAAAGCAAAATCAACATAAAATATATTCAAGTTAATGAAGAAAAAAAAATCAACTCATGTCCATTTAAATAAAAGATTAATACAAAGTTGACCAATAGGAGACCAAGTTAACGTTAGCTAACATCTAGCTGAGTCTTCTCAATATGTTTGTTCTATTGAAATAGGTGTATGTATAGTTACACATACACATCAGCAAAATTTAATTAAATGCAAAAGTTTTAGGTCCTACCGGGAGTCGAACCCAGGTCGCTGGATTCAAAGTCCAGAGTGCTAACCACTACACCATAGAACCAGGTACGGACTCATAATTTTAC
>NW_025907591.1:0-24613 GCF_018835915.1 Vigna umbellata | reverse complement strand
ATATATATATATATATATATAAACTTAATTAAAACATGTTATATACAACCAACATATCACTACACAATCATCAAACACTTTATGCAGAACACTTATTATGAATGGATTGTCCGGACTTAGAATGACTGCCGAGCTATGACGGGTTGTGCACTCGTGGTGGCTTCTACTGCTTTGTAAAACCATTGCCAATGGGTTTCACCCTACCACACTCACGAGGTTAGTCCGTTATCACTCACCTTGGATCATACTAGAAGCATCCAAGACTAGGACCTCCTGATACTCCTCACGACATGAATCAATTCTCTCTACTTGAGAATGAAAGACCATTGGAGTTTCAGGATAACCCGCAAGACTGAGCTCCTGCATTCATTCTAAACATACTTGAACCTCACCAAGAGCATTCACTTTGGAACACACTTTTACTTTGAAAATCAACATAGGGCACCACCATGTAACCTCTCCATGAGGATCATGGAATTACGTCCATCAACCATACTGTTAAACCACATACTTTCATTCACTTTGAATCACCATTCATACCTTTGAATCACATACTTTTATGTGTAGTTAACATCCATGTTTATCCTTTATTATATAATGCAATACACTCTCAAACATACTTCACAAACCAAATAATACCCAACATAGTACAACACAAGATGATATAAAAAGATAGTAAACTAAACTTAGAACTTCCGCACAACGCACCCCATTAGCATAGCGAGACAAGGAGTTTCTCACACAACGACACAACTCGTTGTGCAAATTAACTCGTAGAGGTACCATACCTCAAGCCCCTCGCATAGCGCACCTAGGTCGCTATACGAAAGCCTAGATAGAGACCAAACCCCCCAAACACTCGTTGTGCACACCAATTCGCCATTCGAATTAAACTGACAGTGATCCTAGGCCATTACCAGTCGCATAGCGACCTGATTCGCTACGCGAATCCACAGACAGAGAGCAAACCCCACAGTCATTCACACAGTGCACTCTCGCTATGCGAATTGCTCAAACAGAGAGTCACTCACCAAGACCACTCGTTGTGCGAATGAATTCGCACAACGAGTCTGCATAATTCTACATCACAAATCTGCAGAATTTCCCCTCATACATAGAATTACCAATTCCAAAGACTTTGCCCAACTTCTAATCCTCCTAACTTGTTTTATATACCTAACTGGACTTGACTAAATGATTCTAAACCTTCCTACTATCAATCTAAAGTGTTTATGGATCAATTCCTACTCTAGAATATTAAAGCCATCAACTTAGGGACTCAAATCACAATCTACCACTTTGAACATGTTTTAGACCATTTTGATGACTTAAACAAGTCACATTTGACTTACCTAAACTGTCCCAACAGACCCAATGAGCTCTCAACTGCAAATTCTCATTTCAACTACCTCACTTCCTCTAAATTAACTATAAAATCAAAATAACTCACTTCAATTTACCATGATACAACACTATATCAAATTTATCATCATTCAAACCTACAATTACAGATTTCCAATACTATAAACATTTAATAACAGAGCAACCATCACTTCATACAGTTCAAATTCTCAGTTTATCATTCCATACTAAAAACAATCAAATTACATCATATTTATTTACCCTAAAACATGATTTCAACTCAAGCAGTTCCACAATCATATTCTCAACAAGATACACAATTAAATACAATTTAAAGACATTTCTAGATTCCCTTACCTCAGATCAAAAGCACAACTCAAAGAAACCCCGACAGTTTGCTTGCACCACAAGGAAATTCTACAAAAACCTATAACTCACCAATTGGTGATAGGAAACAAATCTTAGAACCTAAATTGAGCTAGAAATTTAAGAGAATAATAACCAGATACATGCAACAGAAATCATTGCATGATCACAATCCAAGAACGTACGAAGGAAAAAGGAAAACGACTTACCGTCTCAAAACAAGAAATTGATCGGTAGAGATTGTTGTCCTTGACGCAAGGATCGTCTAGGCACTTCCTAATCGTCGAACAGATAACTCTATAGTGAAAAAGGGTAGAGAGAAGTCAGAGAACTCAAGGAGAATAGAGTTATAGAGAGATAAAGGTGATTTCGATAATGAACCGAGCTTTAAAAATTTCTATTTATATTATAAGATTATTTTAAAATAAAATGCTCGTCTCATTATTTTAATACACCTATCTACTCTAATCCTTTATTTTCTAGGTTCTTACAATAAGACCAAATAAATAGTGTACTTGCTAACAATTCAAATAAGGTTATCGTTTGATAGTAAACTCATTTAATATGATTTTTTATTTTTATACAAATTTCTTTACAAATTATGCCAATGAATACTTAGATAGCTGAATATTTTTTAAAACAATAATATATAAAAATTAAAATTTCTTTGAATATTAAAATAAAAATTGCTGTAAGCTTCTAATATTTCAAGAACTTAATATTACAAATATTTAGAAGGCTATATTCACACATACAAGTTACCAATATTGAACATGAAAATCCCTTTTAAACCCTCTCACCCCTCTATTTTTCCATTCTTGAACATAAAAACCTTTTTTAATTTTATTATTTATTTTCAAAAGTTAAAATTTCTAATTATTTTAAATTTTTTACACATGCATCTAAGTTTCAATTATAGAACACGATAATATTTTTTTTACTTCATTTATTTTAATTTTGAAATATTAAAAGTTTTAGTTGTTTCTCAAGTTTTTAATTGTTTGTAAAATTGATTTCAACTTAGATTTTATTACTCAACATGTATAGAAGGTGTGAAAACACCCAAAATATTCTTAATAGAAAAAGAGAATGCTATTTTATTTTAACAACTCTCCAAATAATTAATAATTGTACTATATGAAATATACAGATCGGAGTTAATGATCATTCATGAACAATTATCAGGTATTAATAGGTCAAACTCTATAAATAATACAACTGATGTCAGGTACAATGATCCTTTTCTATCCTAATAAAATATAGATCTCTTTATGAAACATGTCTGATTTGAGCGTCTGAGTATCTTTTGCAGGTCAACAACCCATTAGAGTCGATCGTGTTCTCGGAGAGGATTGAAGATCAAAAGAGAGCAGAGCAAAGAAGGACGATCGACCCTCGGACCAATTCAACCGAAACAATAATCATTAAGGGAATATTATCTTAGAAATTAATACTTCTTTTGATTTATATATATATATATATATATATATATATATATATATATATATATTTTTTTTATTTACTTAAGTTTTAACGCGTTATTTGCAAGTAGAGTTTTTCTATAAATTCATATAATATCTTNGTTATAGGGATTATTTTAGAGTTATCAAAATTAATCCCTATCTTCTCACTTCAATAAATATAACATTTTCTATAATAAATATGTTTGATAAACAATAACTAATATAATATTATATATATATATATATATATATATCTATATATATATAGAAACTTAATTAAAACATGTTATATACAACCAACATATCACTACACAATCATCAAACACTTTATGCAGAACACTTATTATGAATGGATTGTCCGGACTTAGAATGACTGCCGAGCTATGACGGGTTGTGCACTCGTGGTGGCTTCTACTGCTTTGTAAAACCATTGCCAATGGGTTTCACCCTACCACACTCACGAGGTTAGTCCGTTATCACTCACCTTGGATCATACTAGAAGCATCCAAGACTAGGACCTCCTGATACTCCTCACGACATGAATCAATTCTCTCTACTTGAGAATGAAAGACCATTGGAGTTTCAGGAAACCCGCAAGCTGAGCTCCGCATTCATTCTAAACATACTTGAACCTCACCAGAGCATTCACTTGGAACACACCTTTACTTGAAAATCAACATAGGGGCACCACCAGGAACCGCTCCTGAGGATCATGGAATTCGTCCATCAAAACCATACTGTTAAACCAAATACTTTCATTCACTTTGAATCACCATTCATACCTTTGAATCACATACTTTTATGTGTAGTTAACATCCATGTTTATCCTTTATTATATAATGCAATACACTCTCAAACATACTTCACAAACCAAATAATACCCAACATAGTACAACACAAGATGATATAAAAAGATAGTAAACTAAACTTAGAACTTCCGCACAACGCACCCCATTAGCATAGCGAGACAAGGAGTTTCTCACACAACGACACAACTCGTTGTGCAAATTAACTCGTAGAGGTACCATACCTCAAGCCCCTCGCATAGCGCACCTAGGTCGCTATACGAAAGCCTAGATAGAGACCAAACCCCCCAAACACTCGTTGTGCACACCAATTCGCCATTCGAATTAAACTGACAGTGATCCTAGGCCATTACCAGTCGCATAGCGACCTGATTCGCTACGCGAATCCACAGACAGAGAGCAAACCCCACAGTCATTCACACAGTGCACTCTCGCTATGCGAATTGCTCAAACAGAGAGTCACTCACCAAGACCACTCGTTGTGCGAATGAATTCGCACAACGAGTCTGCATAATTCTACATCACAAATCTGCAGAATTTCCCCTCATACATAGAATTACCAATTCCAAAGACTTTGCCCAACTTCTAATCCTCCTAACTTGTTTTATATACCTAACTGGACTTGACTAAATGATTATAAACCTTCCTACTATCAATCTAAAGTGTTTATGGATCAATTCCTACTCTAGAATATTAAAGCCATCAACTTAGGGACTCAAATCACAATCTACCACTTTGAACATGTTTTAGACCATTTTGATGACTTAAACAAGTCACATTTGACTTACCTAAACTGTCCCAACAGACCCAATGAGCTCTCAACTGCAAATTCTCATTTCAACTACCTCACTTCCTCTAAATTAACTATAAAATCAAAATAACTCACTTCAATTTACCATGATACAACACTATATCAAATTTATCATCATTCAAACCTACAATTACAGATTTCCAATACTATAAACATTTAATAACAGAGCAACCATCACTTCATACAGTTCAAATTCTCAGTTTATCATTCCATACTAAAAACAATCAAATTACATCATATTTATTTACCCTAAAACATGATTTCAACTCAAGCAGTTCCACAATCATATTCTCAACAAGATACACAATTAAATACAATTTAAAGACATTTCTAGATTCCCTTACCTCAGATCAAAAGCACAACTCAAAGAAACCCCGACAGTTTGCTTGCACCACAAGGAAATTCTACAAAAACCTATAACTCACCAATTGGTGATAAGGAAACAAATCTTAGAACTATAAAATTGAGCTAGTTTGAAATTTAAGAAGAATAATAACCAGATACATGCAACAGAAATCATTGCAGATCACAATCCAAGAACGTACGAAGGAAAAAAAGGAAAAACGACTTACCGTCTCAAAACAAGAAATTGATCGGTAGAGATTGTTGTCCTTGACGCAAGGATCGTCTAGGCACTTCCTAATCGTCGAACAGATAACTCTATAGTGAAAAAGGGTAGAGAGAAAGTCAGAGAACTCAAGGAGAATAGAGTTCTAGAGAGATAAAGGTGATTTGATAATGAACGAGCTTTAAAAATTTCTATTTATATTATAAGATTATTTTAAAATAAAATGCTCGTCTCATTATTTTAATACACCTATCTACTCTAATCCTTTATTTTCTAGGTTCTTACAATAAGACCAAATAAACTAGTGTACTTGCTAACAATTCAAATAAGGTCACGTTGTAGTAACTCATGTTAATATGATTTTTTATTTTTATACAAATTTCTTTACAATTATGCCAATGAATACTAGATAGCTGAATATTTTTTAAAACAATAATATATAAAAATTAAAATTTCTTTGAATATTAAAATAAAAATTGCTGTAAGCTTCTAATATTTCAAGAACTTAATATACAAATTTAGAAGGCTATATTCACACATACAAAGTTACCAATATTGAACATGAAAATCCCTTTTTAAACCCGCTCACCCCTCTATTTTTCCATTCTTGAACATAAAAACCTTTTTTAATTTTATTATTTATTTTCAAAAGTTAAAATTGCTAATTATTTTAAATTTTTTACACATGCCATCTAAGTTTCAATTATAGAACACGATAATATTTTTTTTACTTCATTTATTTTAATTTTGAAATATTAAAAGTTTTAGTTGTTTCTCAAGTTTTTAATTGTTTGTAAAATTGATTTCAACTTAGATTTTATTACTCAACATGTATAGAAGGTGTGAAAACACCCAAAATATTCTTAATAGAAAAAGAGAATGCTATTTTATTTTAACAACTCTCCAAATAATTAATAATTGTACTATATGAAATATACAGATCGGAGTTAATGATCATTCATGAACAATTATCAGGTATTAATAGGTCAAACTCTATAAATAATACAACTGATGTCAGGTACAATGATCCTTTTCTATCCTAATAAAATATAGATCTCTTTATGAAACATGTCTGATTTGAGCGTCTGAGTATCTTTTGCAGGTCAACAACCCATTAGAGTCGATCGTGTTCTCGGAGAGGATTGAAGATCAAAAGAGAGCAGAGCAAAGAAGGACGATCGACCCTCGGACCAATTCAACCGAAACAAAACAGAAGCGGAAATGACGAGAAATGGAATAGCGGGGAGGAGAGCTTGATTGAGGTAGAGGAAGAAGAAAAGAAGATAATATAATATATATCATAGATATATCATTATATATATAATATAATATGTGTACTTTATATTTTTAATACTTAAGTTTTAACGCGTTATTTGCAAGTAGAGTTTTCTATAAATTCAGATAATATCTTTCATCAATGGAGTATATTAAATTCAGCCTTAGAATTTAAGGGTTTAGTCTCATTAATACCGTGGTTAGAGATGATCAAAGTTATTAAGTTATAAACTAGATTTCTCGTGATTGGACACAAGTCTAAATATGAGAGTTTTACCTAATTGTTTACCTAGTATGAAACATGTAGAAAAATCTTTCGGACTAAAAGCATCAAACTTAATCTTTATACGAAGCAAGATAAAAGATGTTCAGATTCTGCTAGAATAAATCTTTTTTCATATTCCATTTAGACCAGTGTTTTGAAACTAATTTTTACGTTTAAATAAATAACACTTTCATCACTCTAGTAATAGGACAATCCTGATATTACTATGATGCACTACCTAATTTCCTTAACTCTAGAAGTATCACAATAAGGTTTTAAATCTATTGAGAATTTCACAGAACGATTACTTAAAGTGTTTTTGAGAGTTTAGATCATTTTTTAGCCTCATTTTTTTCTCATAGAAAGGATATGTGTTCAATACAATATAGTCTATAAACCCACTAGGTGTTTCTCTCTTTTCTATTTTCTCTCTTCTTACAATAGTAAGCAAATATTACAATGAAGCTCGAAAGTATTGCTTGACTTTTTTCTTTTCTCTTCTCTTATATTCTCTTTGAGCTTATGCTTTTCTTCTAAATGCTTTTCGTAGGATTGATATCTATGTTGTAAGCTATCATTTTGATTCTTCCTTTAAATGATCTTCTATTTAAAGGCTTTTTTTCAAAAGATATTCGTTAGACTGAGCTCTTAGCCTTGAATCTTGTGTCTTCTCTATCTTGCGTGTGAAGCAGTCGTTGGTTAAAGTCAACTTGTTAGAGCAGACTTGCTTTTTCAGTACTTTTCCTGAGGTAGGTTTTACTATCTTAGACATGTCTTCTTATGAGGAGAACATTCTGTGAATGTCTTCTTTGTCTCTAACGTCCACTTCTAATATATTTCAAGTAGAGCATGTTGATGGATGTGTGTAGTATGTTATATGTATAGAATAGAGTAGATTGTGCAGGCAATAGATATGTCTTATCTCTTATTACTTTTGTTGTTTCTGAACATTAAACATTTAATGATATTTAATGCGTGTTTAAAATAACAAAGTGCTTTTTACATTTTCTACCATTGAGGTAGCATTTATCATTTAAGCTTTTCTTTAAGATACCAAACGTTGAGTAAGAATTTTATCGTTGGAAGAAGTAAAGATTTCAGCTCATGGTATCGTCTAGTTTGTTGTAAACACTTTTTTGGGATATTGCCCTTTTAGAGCTAATGTTTAGCATGTTTCTTCTTGTATAAGTTTTTGGATATTTGTTTAAGGCTTTTAGAGGGTTTAGTCAAAGACATTATCTTGACGCCTTTTTACTTTTCGAGAGTTCAACTGAATACCATTGGGTATAGTATAGCTTACGCGTTTAACATAACTCTCTTAGACACTTTGAATTGTAAGTCGTTTAATGTTATGTCTGGAAGCTTTAACCTAGTTGTTTTTCTAAGTGTTTTCGTTAGGCTTTTCTATGTTGTTGGATGATTAGGGATTTTGTTCCTAAAACTTGTGTTTTTGCCTATCCTATTCTTCTAGTTAAGCATTTTTAGATTTTAATTTCTTTTAATGTTATTTGATTAAACTTCAAACATGAGAGCGTTTAGACATATAGTCTTATAGACGATTTTGTCTTAAAAACTCTATCTACACAACAAAAGGCCCAAACAACAAATCAAGGTAAAATTTTAGGATCTCAACTAGAGGGAGTTTCATCAAAAACGAAGAGAGGCAATATGTAATTAAAAGGAAGCTTGCATGTGAGGGAAAACATATTGCTTTATAGAGAAAAGAACATAAATTTGAACTCACCCTAAATTGACTAAGGCTTTGATAGAGTTCTTCACATACATCACTCTAATGTTGTTGAATAAAGGAAGGCCCAACCTGATGAAGGTTTGGTAGTGAACGGTGATGACAAACAGAGCTTGTTGAAGATGAGACGATGCGGTGGTAGTCACTGGATGAAAACTTTAGTGGCAACAAGATAAACAATAAAGACAAAAAGATGCACGAGCTCTGACATTGAAGGATTCTAAGGACGAAAATGAAGACGATTTGGTCTGGTGAGTGTGTTAGTGGAAGGTAGTGGCCACGATTGATGCATGACAGTTCCTATCAAAAGGATCTGGTCAACTGGAGTGATAGATACTAATGAGGATGAAAATGATTATGGGATCTCACTGGAAACTAATTGACATAGGAAAAATTGAGGATTTTGTTTGTTGTGTTCTCTCGCTGAAGAAAAATAAACTAGACCTATGAGTTGTGGTCGGAGAATATGATGATATTTAAAAAAAAAAAAGACTATTCAAAATGGTTTTCTAAAAAAAAATATGGGAGCTCTCACATTATAATTCATAAAAACAAGTTCAAATATATTGAATATGAATGGCTTTAAATTATTTCATTTTGTTAATATTTTATTTGAATAAGTAAATTTAAATTTAAAGAATTTTAATTTTTTTCATTTAAATAAAAGATTTCAATTATTATCAAATTTAAAAAAATTATTTAATTTTTAAATGATTGGTATAAATTTGAAATATAAAATTGATTATTTTTGTAGTTGATATTAGTTGATATTATTTTTCGATGAAATATTTTTTAATTGATATTTGAAATCTTTTTCATGAGTGACAGCCGTTGATATTGTTTTTCAGTTGATGTTGAGCAAAACTATATATATACTTTAGGATCCCATTGATAAGGTTATTTTTGTGAATATTTTTTTTATCAACGTTGATTGAAAATTTTTTCTAATGAAAAAAAGAAGTCTAATAATAGTGGAAAGCTTTTCGTTAACATTAAAAAACTAATAAAAATTATTAACAAAAAATAATATCTCTTTTGATGATAAAAAATTAATGCGTACATAAAAAATAATTATGACTATATCAATTGAAACAAATTTACATTTATAGAGAAATAGTATTGGTAAAAAAAAAAATCTTAAAATCCCCATAAAGTACTCTAAGGTGTATATCAAGAAAAACCTTCAACAAAACAAGAGCATTTATGTAGTCAGCTCCTAAAAACAGGAGAATGAAACACACTAATTGCAGTAAGAACTAAACCAGTCAGCCTTTGGTTGTGATGGATAAACATAAAATTTACTACCACCGCCGCACAACATCCCTTTAATTCTGCTCCTGTGCTTAGTCCATTCGTTACTTTTTATCCATAGAACTTGTTTTAGGCTACCATCATTCTCATTGCACGGGTACTACCTGAAATCTTCTTTCGCTTGTTAATCTTGTTATCGGTGGTTCAATCCTTCTTTGATAAATCTGCATAAACCAGAGGGTTAGTTTAAAGCCCCAACCTTTGCTTCCCTGCCGTAAACTACTTTGGTGGTCAATTCTACTTCCTACCGCTTCTGCCTATGACTTTCGGATGCTATACCTCTAGCTATCACCTAACACATTCATGAAGAGTTGGAGAAATCTATGAAAGATGGACCTAGACTCTTTCTCTTAGGTCTTCTTAAGCCATCAAGAAGATTTAGTAGAGTAAGAATAATTTTGAGTCTTATATTTTAGGTCAAGTAGTCTAAATTTTATTTGGACTTTGTATTATAAGTCAAGAAGTCTAGATTTTATTTGAGCTTTGTATTATGGACCTACTAGTGTAGGATTTCAATTGAGTCTTGTATTTTGGCCTAAGTAGAATATGATTTTGATTAAACAAGTCAACAAAGGGTCAAGGTCCAAAGTTGACTATGCTTGGACGTTCAAAATGGATGTGTTGACCAAGGGATCAACATTTTGGCTAAGCTTGGAGAACAAAGTAGTAAGATTTCGTTCTAGACATGTGGAGGCTACCAATTGAAGAGTTATTCTCCTAGTTAGTGACCATGTGTCACTCTAAGAATGGAGAGTTTTTCCATAGGTAGTGACTACTTGTCACTATCTCATTTGAGAAGATTATTGCCACTTGTCTGCCTCCTATTGGAGAGGATTTCTCCTTGCTCTCTAAGGCAACCAAGGTGACTCTCTCTGGTTAAAGTTTCAGCCCATTTTAAGATACCTTAGCCTATAAATAGAGACGCTTTCTTTTAAGGTCACCCTAGGCTAGAACAACCCAAGTGACCTCCTCTAGCCACCTTCCTCTAAGAGTTGGTCCAACCTCTCTTAAAGAACCCTTAAACACTTCATCTTTCACCATATAACCATCCAAAACCGTGACCCTTTCATCCATGCACACCACCACAAATTATGCACTCCTTCATCAAAATCGTGAGCTCATGAACATGGCTTGGTTGCTTCTAGATTTGGCTTGTCCTAGCTAGACACTAGTAAAAAAAGTGGCTTTTGACGTGTCATATACGCTTCGGTTACGCAAAACCCGAAGCGTACAAAGCTATATACCTCGGTTACACCTTGACCCGAGACGGAATGGTGATATTGCCTCGGTTAGTAGAAGACCCGAGACCTATAACTCTATACACAACACTGCAAATTAGACTTTTCTTTCTGACAACTTTTTGAAAAGCGTTATTGCCTCGGTTTGCTAGGCAACCGATGCCTATACACCTGCGCTCAAGGAACCGAGGTCGCTGAGTGACACTTTATACCTCGGGTTCTGCTCTTAACTGGTTCCATATGGTTTTATTACCTCGGGTTTCGTTAGTAACCAAGGTAGTAGCTTCATTCATCTTCTGAAAATCCTACACACGTTTCATTTCCGCCCAATAACTTCTTCCTCTCGTGCTCTCTCATTCCTCTGTGTAGCTTCTTCTTCCTCGTGCTCTCCCATTCTTCATTTGCGTCCACAACTACCACTCCTTGGCTCATCGCGCTGCCCCATGTGCTGCCAATGGTCTCGCCTGCGTCCTTGTTGCCCATGGTTCCATCACCACCGCACTTATGTCACCCTTCCCCTCCTCCTCCTCCACCACCACCACCACAACCACCTTCTTTCTCCTCCACCACCTCACCCCAGTACATCTAAAAATCGCTTATCTCTCACCGCTTCTCTTTTGCCATGCTCGCTTCGTCTCGTCCTAAACTTCGAACACCCAACTCTCCACTATCATCCACCTCTGACGCGGATGTCGAGGCCAAGATGAGCCGGAACGAGCTGAATCGAGAAGCCAAGCGCGCTATCAAGTGGGGGATGGACTTGGCTTCCTTCTCTACTCCACAAATCAAACGCATCCTTAGGTTTTCGATCAGTCTTTTCATTTCCCGTTATACCCTCTTCCTTTTCCTCAATGCCCGCTTCGCAAAGTTCCCACCTTTGCTCAAAACCTGTGTGCTTTATGTTGGGTTGATGTAGGGTCGCTTCCTTGGACCAAGTTGTATGTCTCGAAGAGCGCGTTCGAGAAGNAATTTTTTCTAATGAAAAAAAGAAGTCTAATAATAGTGGAAAGCTTTTCGTTAACATTAAAAAACTAATAAAAATTATTAACAAAAAATAATATCTCTTTTGATGATAAAAAATTAATGCGTACATAAAAAATAATTATGACTATATCAATTGAAACAAATTTACATTTATAGAGAAATAGTATTGGTAAAAAAAAAAATCTTAAAATCCCCATAAAGTACTCTAAGGTGTATATCAAGAAAAACCTTCAACAAAACAAGAGCATTTATGTAGTCAGCTCCTAAAAACAGGAGAATGAAACACACTAATTGCAGTAAGAACTAAACCAGTCAGCCTTTGGTTGTGATGGATAAACATAAAATTTACTACCACCGCCGCACAACATCCCTTTAATTCTGCTCCTGTGCTTAGTCCATTCGTTACTTTTTATCCATAGAACTTGTTTTAGGCTACCATCATTCTCATTGCACGGGTACTACCTGAAATCTTCTTTCGCTTGTTAATCTTGTTATCGGTGGTTCAATCCTTCTTTGATAAATCTGCATAAACCAGAGGGTTAGTTTAAAGCCCCAACCTTTGCTTCCCTGCCGTAAACTACTTTGGTGGTCAATTCTACTTCCTACCGCTTCTGCCTATGACTTTCGGATGCTATACCTCTAGCTATCACCTAACACATTCATGAAGAGTTGGAGAAATCTATGAAAGATGGACCTAGACTCTTTCTCTTAGGTCTTCTTAAGCCATCAAGAAGATTTAGTAGAGTAAGAATAATTTTGAGTCTTATATTTTAGGTCAAGTAGTCTAAATTTTATTTGGACTTTGTATTATAAGTCAAGAAGTCTAGATTTTATTTGAGCTTTGTATTATGGACCTACTAGTGTAGGATTTCAATTGAGTCTTGTATTTTGGCCTAAGTAGAATATGATTTTGATTAAACAAGTCAACAAAGGGTCAAGGTCCAAAGTTGACTATGCTTGGACGTTCAAAATGGATGTGTTGACCAAGGGATCAACATTTTGGCTAAGCTTGGAGAACAAAGTAGTAAGATTTCGTTCTAGACATGTGGAGGCTACCAATTGAAGAGTTATTCTCCTAGTTAGTGACCATGTGTCACTCTAAGAATGGAGAGTTTTTCCATAGGTAGTGACTACTTGTCACTATCTCATTTGAGAAGATTATTGCCACTTGTCTGCCTCCTATTGGAGAGGATTTCTCCTTGCTCTCTAAGGCAACCAAGGTGACTCTCTCTGGTTAAAGTTTCAGCCCATTTTAAGATACCTTAGCCTATAAATAGAGACGCTTTCTTTTAAGGTCACCCTAGGCTAGAACAACCCAAGTGACCTCCTCTAGCCACCTTCCTCTAAGAGTTGGTCCAACCTCTCTTAAAGAACCCTTAAACACTTCATCTTTCACCATATAACCATCCAAAACCGTGACCCTTTCATCCATGCACACCACCACAAATTATGCACTCCTTCATCAAAATCGTGAGCTCATGAACATGGCTTGGTTGCTTCTAGATTTGGCTTGTCCTAGCTAGACACTAGTAAAAAAAGTGGCTTTTGACGTGTCATATACGCTTCGGTTACGCAAAACCCGAAGCGTACAAAGCTATATACCTCGGTTACACCTTGACCCGAGACGGAATGGTGATATTGCCTCGGTTAGTAGAAGACCCGAGACCTATAACTCTATACACAACACTGCAAATTAGACTTTTCTATCTGACAACTTTTTGAAAAGCGTTATTGCCTCGGTTTGCTAGGCAACCGATGCCTATACACCTGCGCTCAAGGAACCGAGGTCGCTGAGTGACACTTTATACCTCGGGTTCTGCTCTTAACTGGTTCCATATGGTTTTATTACCTCGGGTTTCGTTAGTAACCAAGGTAGTAGCTTCATTCATCTTCTGAAAATCCTACACACGTTTCATTTCCGCCCAATAACTTCTTCCTCTCGTGCTCTCTCATTCCTCTGTGTAGCTTCTTCTTCCTCGTGCTCTCCCATTCTTCATTTGCGTCCACAACTACCACTCCTTGGCTCATCGCGCTGCCCCATGTGCTGCCAATGGTCTCGCCTGCGTCCTTGTTGCCCATGGTTCCATCACCACCGCACTTATGTCACCCTTCCCCTCCTCCTCCTCCACCACCACCACCACAACCACCTTCTTTCTCCTCCACCACCTCACCCCAGTACATCTAAAAACCGCCAATCTCTCACCGCTTCTCATTTGCCATGCTCGCTTCGTCTCGTCCGAAACTTCGAACACCCAACTCTCCACTATCATCCACCTCTGACGCGGATGTCGAGGCCAAGATGAGCCGGAACGAGCTGAATCGAGAAGCCAAGCGCGCTATCAAGTGGGGGATGGACTTGGCTTCCTTCTCTACTCCACAAATCAAACGCATCCTTAGGTTTTCGATCAGTCTTTTCATTTCCCGTTATACCCTCTTCCTTTTCCTCAATGCCCGCTTCGCAAAGTTCCCACCTTTGCTCAAAACCTGTGTGCTTTATGTTGGGTTGATGTAGGGTCGCTTCCTTGGACCAAGTTGTATGTCTCGAAGAGCGCGTTCGAGAAGTTTCTCCTGTTGCAGACGATTGAGGCTGCCATGAAGAGGTTCTTCTAACGGCAATCGAGTTGGGCTGAGTTCGGGATTGGGATGGGGATTTTGGGACTGTTATGGATGATTTTGGGTTGAGTTTCGAAAAAGTTTGTTGTACAGGTTTATGTCTGAAACCTTTTGGGACTGTTATGATGTAGAACTTTGCAAAGAGTTTACTAGATGTTGCGGACAATTTGGGAAGAGCTTCCTTAGTTGTAAAAGAAAGTTTTTCAGAAATTGATACACCTACTGACTCTACTGAAGCGGTAAAACTTCTGAAAACACTCTATTTGCTAGTGGAGGAAGGGGAAATGAATTAGAATGGAGTGGTCGGGAGAGGGAAGATGCGGCGGGGAAAGGCTGGCGGGGAAAGGCTGGCGCAAAAGAAAAGAACACTCTATTGCCTCGGTTCAGGTCCAAACCGAGGCAGTAGACTCCACAATACTACCTCCGTCCACAACCGAGGCAAAAAGGGGTAGACATTTTGTCTCGCCTGTATATGCCTCGGTTTAGGAACCGCTGTTTATGAGCTAAAATAACCGATGTCGTTTCTCTTAACTGTACTAGTGAGAGCATTGCCATCATTTGGCATCAAGAGCCTTGGTTCTTCAAAGGGTTAAGTTTCTTGGTCTTGATCCTTTGTTATTTCCTTATTGTTTAATATTTTCCTTTCTTGTTTTTTTGTTAGTTTTTACTTGTTCATTTTTTGTGCTTTATGGTTCTAGTTTCCACTATCTTTTGGAGCCATTCCATTTTCACCATTAGGTTTTTAGTTTGTGTTTGGTTTATGTGTTTTTAAGCTTTAGTTAGGTCTTTTATTGATTTATATTCGGTGCATTTCATTGATTGAGTCATTTTAAGTTTTTAATCCATCCATGTTTGTCTAAAGTCATGTGTAGTTCTTTTCTTGTCAATTTTCTTTAGTAATTTTGAAAAATCATCAAAAGATATATATAATTTAGTTTTCAAAAATGCATCATATAAAACCATTTGAGGGTCTTATCTTTGATGTTTTAGGTTCATTGTTGCCATTAGATCATTGACAAGCTCTTAAAAAAAATATCTCTATTGACGTTTCTTGTTTTCAACTCCATTTTTATTCTAGTAGGATTCTCTTATATTTTGTGTTTCTTGTCTTTGTTGCTTTTAAAACCCATATATCACCTTTGTTCCAAGTGTGTGGTAGTCTTATTTTTCACCTTAAAAGAGTGGAAAAGAAGTGCTAAAAGCTTTTAAGCAAAAAGGTCTCAAAAAAGTACCAATAAAGAGCTTAAAAAGTGCTGAAAATTTTGTGTGCTTAGACCACTACCACTATTTTTGTGCAATCTGTTTTGAAACGTTTTTCTTCACTATTTTGGGCTTTTCTCTTCACTCTAAAGTGGCTAAAAGTCTTGGCTATGAAATTAAAGGAGTGACCTTAGTGTCCCTTTTGCTCAAAGTTGCCAAAAGATAAGAATCACCCACTTTTCTTCTAGTAATTTTTGTTTTGTGAATCTATTTTAGCTCCTTTCAGTAAGATTTCTTTTGAGTACTAACCTTTCTTTTTAACCCTTAATTTCTTGCTTGTCTTCTCGGATTTCTTAGTTTTTTTATAATTAAATTCCTTTTGCAAAACCTTTCTTGTTTTTGGACCTTTTTATTGCTTTTGTTTCCTCTTTCTTCATGCACAATTTCAGTTTTGGTTACTTTGTGTGGTGTAGGTTCTCTTTAAGAGGTGATTCAATATCTTAGAGGTAGTCTTCTAGTGATGGAGACCCAAAGAGAGCTTGAAGTCTAGAGTGGTAGCCAAAAAGAAAGGAGAGAAACAACTTGGGAGGAAACTTTGATTTGGTTGTAATTTTTGGTTTTGTAATCTTTCTCTTTTTTTCTCTTGTAACTCACGGCCTTGTTAGGTGTTTTGGAGTAGTCTTTGGTGCTCAATCCCATTTCCTAACAAGAACCTTTATTTCTTAGTAAATTGTGTTTTTAGTTGGTTGGTTGGTTGGAGGAACCAAAGTTCTTCTAACTTAATCATTAGGCTGTATAACTAGTTTATTTGCTTTCTTTAATTGTGATAACTTAGTGTGTGTCAACTTTAATTTCAAATTTAGTTCCCTTTGAGAAATTTGGTTCAAGAGTGCCTAAGGTAAACTTTGGCTAGGAAATGTTTGATATTAAGAAATCCATTGTGATTCACCTCCCTTTTCTAGAAGTGAACGTGGGTGTTTTTTGTCTCCTTAAGTCTTTTAAGGAACTTTATTTGAAATGTAAGTATTTATTTGTTGTATTGCATCCTTTTGAAACCCTTTAAGGATGCATAGGACTAATTCCTGTGAAACTGGAAGTGACTTTAGTGAGGATATAAAACCCACTTTGAAAAATTTAGCAAAAGTCACTTAAAATTTGGCAAAGGCAAGAAACTCTTCTCAAAGAAAAATAAAGAATTGAAAGAGAAGAGTATCTTGATAAGTTGTAAGAAGAACTTAGAGTCCTTAATGAGAAACAACAAAAAGGCCAAGAGTAAATAAAGATAAGTAAGAGTCATACAAGGAGGAGTTTTAAAACTCCAACTCAACTCACACACCATGAGGTAGATAATAGGCTTGCAAACCAATACTATCAACCTTACCCACATAGAATTCATGATAAAGAGAACACTCCAAGAGATCCATTTCCATGGTAAAGAAGATGTTGAGGCATACTTAGATTGAGAGATGAAAGTTGAACAACTCTTTGTGTCATCAAGTGAGTAAGGATAGAAAGGTCACATTGGCCACATTGAGTTTCCAAAGGAATGCCATGTATTGGTGGACCTCCCTTATGAGAGAAAGAAGGTTGTCCAAGTTACCTATTGGAATGAATTGAAAAGTGCCATGAGAAGAAGGCACATTCCCCCATACTATCATAGGGAGCTAATGGACAAACTCCAAAGGCTCCAACAAAGAGACATGAGCATAGAGAGCCATAGGCAAAAGATGAAGCTCTACATGATGAGGGCATGGATTAGAGAGGAAGAATAGACCACTATTCTAGGTTTCTAAGTGGTCTTAATCTTTAGATTAAGGATTGAGTGAAATTGTTGCCCTACCAAGACTTAAATGACTTTGTACAAATTTGCATTAGGGTAGAACAACAACTCTTAAGAAAAGGTTTGAAAATTTTCCACTCTAACTCTAGTGTTAAGAAATACTACAAGTGGGAGGGTAAGCAAGTGGTAGAAGAAGAACCCTCCAGGAATCTAGGGAGCGAGAAGAGAGAAGAGAAAGAAAAAGATAGGCCAAGGGTGGTACATCATCTTACACTCGCACTAGTGAAATTAAGTGTTTCAAGTGTATTGGTAGAGGTCACATTGCATCACAATGCCCCACCAAAAATACCATGATCTTAAGAGGTATTAATGTATATAGTAGCCAAGATGAGGAAAGTGAGAGTGAGAGTGATAGAAGTGGCACAAAGAAACAAGAAGAAAGCGCAAGTGAGGATGTCCATCATTGTGAAGGAGAACTTCTTATGCGAAGAAGGATTCTTCATAATCAACCTAGTTCACAAGAGCACACACAAAAAGATAACATCTTCCATACTAGATGTAAAATCTTGGACAAAACATGTTCCCTTGTTGTGGATAATGACTCATGTTCAAATTGTTGTAGCACTAGGTTGATTAATAAGTTTGGATTAACTACATTGTCATCCTCAATCTTATAAAATTTAATGGATCAATAAGGACAAGGAATTGAAAGTTAATCAACAAGTGATGGTCAAGCTATCCATAGGGAATTATGAAAATAGTGTGTTATGTGATATAGTACCTAAGGATGCTTGTCACATTTTATTGGGAAGACCTTGGCTTTTTGATAGAGAATGTCTACATAATGACCACACTAATGAGATAATCATCACCCACAATAAAAGAAAGTTTGTACTTCATCCTCTCACACCTTCTCAAGTGGAAGAGGGCCAAGCAAAAATGAGAAAGAAAAGAAAAAGAAAGAGGAAAAGAAGAAGGTAAAAAGATAATAAAACACCTTTTGTTCTAAGTGTTAAAACATGATGCATAATTCAAAAGAATGCCCTAACAAGCAAATTATGATGTTAAGGGCCAAAAGCTTGTGTAAAAGTGTAAAGGTCTCCTTGTCATCTTCCTCTAGAAGCATGGCAAGAAAAAACCAAAGCATGCTTGTGTGGGAAATAAAATTTTCAAGAAAAATGCTCATTCTTTCCAAGACTTTAATAATTCATTTGATTTAAGATGAATCCTTATTGAGAGCTATATCCTTGACCTACTCACTATTATAACACTTATTCTAACTTGTGTTATAAAATGAGTATTTGACCCAGGTGTAAAAATAAGAAATAATTGAAGATTATGAAGAAAAAGAAGTTGCCTTTAGCCCATGTTGAAGATTTGAGGGCAAATCTTTTCAAGAGGGAGGGGATGATGACATACCCCTAGCCATGACCTAACACATTCATGAAAAGTTGGAGACATCTATGAAAGATGAGCCTAGACTCTTTCTCTTGGGGCATCTTAAGCCATCATGAAGATTTAGTAGAGTAAGAATAAATTTGGGCCTTGTATTTTAGGTCAAGTAGTCTAGATTTTATTTGGGCTTTGTATTATGGGCCTAGTAGTGTAGGATTTCAATTGGGTTTTGTATTTTGGACCAAGTAGAATAGGATTTTGACCAAACAAGTCAACAAAGGGCCAAGGCTCAAAGTTGACTATGCTTGGACGTCCAAAATGGGTGTATTGACCATGGGGTCAACATTTTTGCTAAGCTTGGAGAACAAGGGAGCAAGATTTCTTTCTAGACATGTGAAGGCTTTCCATTGGAGAGTTTTGCTCCTAGTTAATTAGTGGCCATGTGTCGCTCTAGGAATGAAGAGATTTTCCATAGGTAGTGGCCACTTGTCACTATCTCATTTGAGGGGATTTTTGCCACTTGTCTCCGTCCTATTGGAGAGGATTTCTCCTTGCTCTCTAAGCCAACCAAGGTGGGTCTTTTAGGTTAAAGTTTCAGTCCATTTTGAGACACCTTAGCCTATAAATAGAGGTATTCTCCATCATGTAATCACCTTTGATTTAGAGTAAAGTCATGCTGTCATTTTTGTGTCATACTACTTTTTTAAGGTAACCTAGAGCAACCTAAGTGGCCTCCTCTTGTCCCCTTCCTCCAAGAGTTGGTCCAACCTCTCTTATAGAACCCTTAAACACTTAATCTTTCACCGTATAACCATCCAAAATCGTGACACTTTCATTCATTCACACCACCACAAATTCTGCACTCCTTCATCAAAACCGTGAGCACCATGAACATGGCTTGGTTGCTTCTAGATTTGGCTTGTCCTAGCTAGAATGGCCATCACTTTCTAACCTTTAACCAAAGTAGCTTATAGCCCTTCCCATTATACCTTATTACAAAGATTTTAAACATTCTACATGATTGAGACACGAGTAGGAAAAATTTGCTTTTAAAATCATCTTATAAAAAATCTTAACTAATATTAACTAAGAAGTAATAGTTGTCTAAAAACTATTATAAAAATTTAAATTACAAAATAATTTTTATTAAGAAAAATGTGAATAATATTCTAACAATGTATTGAGTTTAGTCAAACCAATAACGTCAGAAATAATTTCGGGTGTAGGGTCGAAAAATCGTCTTTAACTTTAGTAGTAGCGAGTTGGTCGGTTTCCACCGGCCTAGAGTGTTGGGTTGTCTGCTTTACATGAACAATCCTATCTTCCTCTTCGATGGCTTTCTCTCTAGTAGTCCTAGCTACATTCTTAGTCCTTAGGGTAGTCAGCTCTCCTTCGTAGCGTTGTTGCATTTCCAACATCTATTGTTGTAAGGCTTTAATCATCTCGGTTGAGTTTTATGAGTTCATGTTTCCTGTGGTCAGCATTGAGTTTACTTCTAGATCCCATGGGCTCATAGTGAGCGCCAAAATGTTTCGGGTGTAGGGTCGGGAATCTCTATCTAACATCTTTTACACTTTTCTCGTAGACTCACAGTAAAATCTTGAATTCACAATAAATATAATCACCTACCTCCTCAACTTAAAATTGTATTTATAGGTTTCAAGGTGTACCTTATGATTAACAAAACCATAATCATAGCGCAATCCTTAATGAGTAAAGCTTACCAATAAACTCGATTAGAGGTTATACTTTACTATGTATATGGTTCGAGACCGTCTATCCATCTCGTTCAGTTTGGTCGATCTTTCTCTTATTCGTACGAACATATTGTACAAAAACCAAAATCGAACTAAAACAAAATAAAGATAGAAAAAATATAAATTTCAGAATGTGACAAATTTTAATTTCTTACTTTTTAAAATGATTCTTATTCGAATTAATTTTTTTTAAACAAAATATTTCAAATTCTTTTAAAAAAATAAATTACTTTATTAATTAAAATTTTCTATCCAAACACACTGTAAATTTAAATAAGAATNGAAAGGTCACATTGGCCACATTGAGTTTCCAAAGGAATGCCATGTATTGGTGGACCTCCCTTATGAGAGAAAGAAGGTTGTCCAAGTTACCTATTGGAATGAATTGAAAAGTGCCATGAGAAGAAGGCACATTCCCCCATACTATCATAGGGAGCTAATGGACAAACTCCAAAGGCTCCAACAAAGAGACATGAGCATAGAGAGCCATAGGCAAAAGATGAAGCTCTACATGATGAGGGCATGGATTAGAGAGGAAGAATAGACCACTACTCTAGGTTTCTAAGTGGTCTTAATCTTTAGATTAAGGATGGAGTGAAATTGTTGCCCTACCAAGACTTAAATGACTTTGTACAAATTTGCATTAGGGTAGAACAACAACTCTTAAGAAAAGGTTTGAAAATTTTCCACTCTAACTCTAGTGTTAAGAAATACTACAAGTGGGAGGGTAAGCAAGTGGTAGAAGAAGAACCCTCCAGGAATCTAGGGAGCGAGAAGAGAGAAGAGAAAGAAAAAGATAGGCCAAGGGTGGTACATCATCTTACACTCGCACTAGTGAAATTAAGTGTTTCAAGTGTATTGGTAGAGGTCACATTGCATCACAATGCCCCACCAAAAATACCATGATCTTAAGAGGTATTAATGTATATAGTAGCCAAGATGAGGAAAGTGAGAGTGAGAGTGATAGAAGTGGCACAAAGAAACAAGAAGAAAGCGCAAGTGAGGATGTCCATCATTGTGAAGGAGAACTTCTTATGCGAAGAAGGATTCTTCATAATCAACCTAGTTCACAAGAGCACACACAAAAAGATAACATCTTCCATACTAGATGTAAAATCTTGGACAAAACATGTTCCCTTGTTGTGGATAATGACTCATGTTCAAATTGTTGTAGCACTAGGTTGATTAATAAGTTTGGATTAACTACATTGTCATCCTCAATCTTATAAAATTTAATGGATCAATAAGGACAAGGAATTGAAAGTTAATCAACAAGTGATGGTCAAGCTATCCATAGGGAATTATGAAAATAGTGTGTTATGTGATATAGTACCTAAGGATGCTTGTCACATTTTATTGGGAAGACCTTGGCTTTTTGATAGAGAATGTCTACATAATGACCACACTAATGAGATAATCATCACCCACAATAAAAGAAAGTTTGTACTTCATCCTCTCACACCTTCTCAAGTGGAAGAGGGCCAAGCAAAAATGAGAAAGAAAAGAAAAAGAAAGAGGAAAAGAAGAAGGTAAAAAGATAATAAAACACCTTTTGTTCTAAGTGTTAAAACATGATGCATAATTCAAAAGAATGCCCTAACAAGCAAATTATGATGTTAAGGGCCAAAAGCTTGTGTAAAAGTGTAAAGGTCTCCTTGTCATCTTCCTCTAGAAGCATGGCAAGAAAAAACCAAAGCATGCTTGTGTGGGAAATAAAATTTTCAAGAAAAATGCTCATTCTTTCCAAGACTTTAATAATTCATTTGATTTAAGATGAATCCTTATTGAGAGCTATATCCTTGACCTACTCACTATTATAACACTTATTCTAACTTGTGTTATAAAATGAGTATTTGACCCAGGTGTAAAAATAAGAAATAATTGAAGATTATGAAGAAAAAGAAGTTGCCTTTAGCCCATGTTGAAGATTTGAGGGCAAATCTTTTCAAGAGGGAGGGGATGATGACATACCCCTAGCCATGACCTAACACATTCATGAAAAGTTGGAGACATCTATGAAAGATGAGCCTAGACTCTTTCTCTTGGGGCATCTTAAGCCATCATGAAGATTTAGTAGAGTAAGAATAAATTTGGGCCTTGTATTTTAGGTCAAGTAGTCTAGATTTTATTTGGGCTTTGTATTATGGGCCTAGTAGTGTAGGATTTCAATTGGGTTTTGTATTTTGGACCAAGTAGAATAGGATTTTGACCAAACAAGTCAACAAAGGGCCAAGGCTCAAAGTTGACTATGCTTGGACGTCCAAAATGGGTGTATTGACCATGGGGTCAACATTTTTGCTAAGCTTGGAGAACAAGGGAGCAAGATTTCTTTCTAGACATGTGAAGGCTTTCCATTGGAGAGTTTTGCTCCTAGTTAATTAGTGGCCATGTGTCGCTCTAGGAATGAAGAGATTTTCCATAGGTAGTGGCCACTTGTCACTATCTCATTTGAGGGGATTTTTGCCACTTGTCTCCGTCCTATTGGAGAGGATTTCTCCTTGCTCTCTAAGCCAACCAAGGTGGGTCTTTTAGGTTAAAGTTTCAGTCCATTTTGAGACACCTTAGCCTATAAATAGAGGTATTCTCCATCATGTAATCACCTTTGATTTAGAGTAAAGTCATGCTGTCATTTTTGTGTCATACTACTTTTTTAAGGTAACCTAGAGCAACCTAAGTGGCCTCCTCTTGTCCCCTTCCTCCAAGAGTTGGTCCAACCTCTCTTATAGAACCCTTAAACACTTAATCTTTCACCGTATAACCATCCAAAACCGTGACACTTTCATTGATTCACACCACCACAAATTCTGCACTCCTTCATCAAAACCGTGAGCACCATGAACATGACTTGGTTGCTTCTAGATTTGGCTTGTCCTAGCTAGAGCATGGTCATCACTTTCTAACCTTTAACTAAAGTAGCTTATAGCCCTTCCCATTATACCTTATTACAAAGATTTTAAACATTCTACATGATTGAGACACGAGTAGGAAAAATTTGCTTTTAAAATCATCTTATAAAAAATCTTAACTAATATTAACTAAGAAGTAATAGTTGTCTAAAAACTATTATAAAAATTTAAATTACAAAATAATTTTTATTAAGAAAAATTTGAATAATATTCTAACAATGTATTGATTTTAGTCAAACCAATAACGTTAGAAATAATTTCGGGTGTAGGGTCGAAAAATCGTCTTTAACTTTAGTAGTAGCGAGTTGGTCGGTTTCCACCGGCCTAGAGTGTTGGGTTGTCTGCTTTACATGAATAATCCTATCTTCTTCTTCGTTGGCTTTCTCTCTAGTTGTCCTAGCTACATTCTTAGTCCTTAGGGTAGTCATCTCTCTTTCGTAGCGTTGTTGCATTTCCAACATCTTTTGTTGTAAGGCTTTAATCATCTCGGTTGAGTTTTATGAGTTCATGTTTCTTGTGGTCAGCATTGAGTTTACTTCTAGATCCCATGGGCTCATAGTGAGCGCCAAAATGTTTTGGGTGTAGGGTCGGGAATCTCTATCTAACATCTTTTACACTTTTCTCGTAGACTCACAGTAAAATCTTGAATTCACAATAAATATAATCACCTACCTCCTCAACTTAAAATTGTATTTATAGGTTTCAAGGTGTACCTTATGATTAACAAAACCATAATCATAGCGCAATCCTTAATGAGTAAAGCTTA
>NW_025907588.1:9929-25806 GCF_018835915.1 Vigna umbellata | reverse complement strand
GCATGAAGTATTTACTTTCAGTATTGTTTCTAAACCCAAAAGAGTTTGTTTTCAAGGCTATTTAATTAAGAAATCACATACTATTTAGGTCGTGAGTCTCAGGGAAACTATACTTGGTCTTACAATGTTTATTAATTGATACGATTCGGTAACTTGCGAAGTCTTAACAACAACCATGTCATCAACATACACTTCCACGCATCTTCCAATCTGATGGAAGAACATATCCCATCAAGTTGGTACATGGTCCCTACATTTTTTAAACCAAATGGATGACCTCCATAGCAATACGTTGATTCTCAGTAATGAATGTCGTCTTCTCACAGTCCAGGAGAAACATAGAATCTGGTATAACTGAGTATGAATCAAAAAACTAAGGATTTGATACCCGGATGCCCCGTCGCCAACCATTACATTGGGAAATGGATAGGAGTCTGAGGTAGACTTTATTCAAATGCATAAAATTTGTGGCACATCCTCCACTGCCGTTTGACTTTTTTACCATCACCATTTGGACAAACTAGGTGGTATATACTATTTCCGAAACGAACCTTCTTCCAAAAGCTTGTTTTTACCTCCAAAACCTCCACTACTCGTCTATTTCCTCCCCTAGTCGTCTCTTTTTTTGACCTACCGGGTGCACCTCTTAAACAATGCCAACATATGTGACATCACATCTAATGGATTCTTGCATATCAGTCGCGGTCCATGCAAAAAGGGCGTTGTTAACTTTAACTCTCCCATAATGGCCCCTGCCGGATCTTCTGTGAGCCCACTCCCAACCGAGATTATACTTGCTCCTCCGTCTTCCCAGGACAAACAGTTAACTTTTCCCAAAGGTTTATTCTGTCTTCTGCGTTGGTCATTAGGTCTAAGTCGGTTATGACGACTTAAATGCTAACCTTGCACCCGAGGTTAAAGGTTCGACTTTCAATCCAGCCACATAAGACTCCCGAGCTACCTCTGGTAAGCCCGAATGGTGCAGATGATTCCTTTGATTGAAGGAAACTTCATTATTAGGTGCGGGGTAGACACTATTGCTTCCAAAAGCGTTAAGACAAGGCGTCCTATCAAAACATTATAGGAAGTATTTGCTTCCACCAATAAGTATCTTACCTTTTGCTCCTTTGAGTCTCGATCGGTCCCCAGGAAGGTTCGTAAATCAACGTACCCTCGGGTATCACTAGTACAAACATCGCGTATAATGTCACGCGTTCAAAGTCCAATAATAAACCAATCAACGTTAACAATGACCGATGGAATTGTTGTAAATAAATTCAATAGCTCCTCGTCGCTTGGAAATTCAAAACTCCGTCTAAAAGGAATTAACCTCCAAACCAACACCAACTTGATGTTAAACAATGACCTTAGTAATCAGATAACGTCTAAGAGGGGAATGGGCAGGATATTTGAATTAACATTTTAATTAGCTATAGTTTTTGGTTTTTCCTTAAAGTTTTGCAGCATTTTGATAATAGCATTTTCTTAGCTTATAGTTTTACTTTTGAAAGGATGAATTAATGATAACAAGGTTTAAAATGTGAATTGATGAATTTTGTGAATTTATGAATTGAAAAACTGAGTTCCTTTCGTTGTGATGATAACATTTGCTTTAGTCTTTTAGTTTTACTTTTGAATTGAAATTGATGAATTGATGATAACATAGTTTAAACTGTGAATTGATGAATTTAGTGAATATAACAACTGCTCGACATTAATATGTATATTAATGTGCCTTGTGCATTGAACGACGTTAAACCTTTTGCAGGAGATAACCACAAAAATGCAATGCTGGCGAGCCCTTCTCTCTTGACTTAGTGAGGGTAATGTCGGTCACTCGTTAAATTCGACGTCAAACCTTTTACATTGGAAACCATAGAATGCAACGTTGGGCGAGCTCCTCTATGACTCAAAGGATAAAGTCATTTCACATTATATTTGACGTCGAAACCTTTTACATTGGAAACATAAGAAATGCAACACTGGGCGAGGATAACGTTGGTTCCATTAAATATGACGTCAACTTACGTCTATTTACATCACGTCCCCTTATAGTTGGACGTCAAATCTTCCTTTAAATACAAACTATTTAGGCACATATTAGAAGTCAAAGTCTATATTAGACCGACGTGCCTTAAAAAAGTAACGTTGGCCTACATAATTCGACGTCAAATTTACGTCTTCCTGATATGATATTCAGTCTCGAGTTCGCCGTTAAAAGCCCGAAAGATTCAACGCTGTACGCTGTTTTTGTACTAGTGATCCACCCTTTCACCGACAAACCCAACTATTTACTCATTGAACGACACAATCAAATCTTCTTATAAATCCATTTTTGGAATGTTTTCCAATAGATAATGTTAATAGAGCTTCCTTGGTCTACCAATACCTTTCCTACACTCTACCACACTATCACCACTGTTATGACCATAGGGTCGTCCTGGTTGGGGCTCGAAGCATGAAAGTCCTCATTAGTGAACGAAATGACGACATTATTTTGGTTTTCCGAGTTGTTCGGTCATCTGCCCTAAGGCTTCTTAGATTCTTTTTTCTAGTAGAGGAAATGACACCCGCTTGCAAATCCTCCTGAAATCGTATTATATGGCCCCCTCAACGAGAGTTTCCTGCTTTGGCTTCTTTGCCGATCATCATTATGTCGCCCACTCTGCTGTGGTTCTCTCCTAAACTCTCTCCGACAGGGAGGAGATCTTCCACATTTTATTCTTTATATATTTTTTTAAGTATCCCGCCCGGATTACTCTTCTATCTATCTCGGGAGAGTGGTACATTTTCTTTAGTATGCCCATGTTCTGGTGGTACTGCAATGTTTCCTCCCATCTGCATTCTTTGGGATAGGATTCTTGTCCAGAGGCGGTAACAAGTTCGCGCTACGAGTTTCTTTCAAGAATTCTTGCCCGAGGCGTTTAGGAGGTGTAGTGGTGAAACTTGGGTCCCTTGACAGCATTCCTGGTTTTTTGACCCCCACCTTTTTCCCCCTAGGTGAACAATCTCTTTCCCTCCTTGCGATCCTTCTTCTCAGAAGGGGTAGTTGTGTCCTCTCGCTGCTCGTCATGATACTCTTGTAACTCCTCCATGCATATGTACTCAATTGCATGCTCCTACAACTCACCCATTGTTCTCGGCAGTCGGGGGTATATGTTGCTCGAGAAAGGACCTAGCCGCAGGATGGTTGGAAGACTGCTCATCAGGAATTCTAGTTACATGACGGTCCATCTTATTGTACCGCTCCGTGAAGTCCTTCAAAGGTTCGTCCTTACACTGCCTCATGCTAGCCAAGGATAAGTACGTCACATCCTCGACTTTACTGGATGCATACTGTTGCCCGAACAATGTGCGTGTTGTTCCAAATCTATCCACCGTATTACGTGGCAAGGCGTTGAACAACCAACGCTTCTCCTTTCAAGGATAAAGTAAAAGCCCAACACCACACTTATCGCTCGGGGAAATAAAAGGCCATTTGTATTGGTGAAAGTCCGAAGATGATCATCTAGGTCCATTAAACCGTCATATTTTTCAAGTGTTGGGGGCATCTTGTCGGGCAATCTCTGCCTCCATAACCTCTACGGTGAACGGGTGTAACCCCTCCGCATGATCGACCCAGGCCGTCTGGTTGGTTCCAACCGTCGTGCTATCCTCCTCCTACACTATTTTTGGGGGGTTCTAAGATGCTGACCTACTGGACGAACGACATCTCCCCTTTGTGCATCACATTTAGCCTTAAGGCAATTATCTCAGCTTCATACTTTTTTTACATTTTTCACCTACCGTTGCATTTCCTCTAATCTCTCTCTGCATCTCGTGATCCCCTGGATCCGATGGTCCTGCTATGCCTTCTATTGCTTCGATTACTCTATTGCCATTGGCCCCGCGATGGTCGCATAATTTCGGTGTATGGGGTCGATAGACGAAGTTTACACCAAACCTTTATTTTATAGAGTTCATAATAATCAAACTTTTAATTAACCGTTCCTAAATTTTAAGATGTGCCTTTACCATCCATTAATGTCTTAATTAGCCCTTAAGTCTGTAACACTGTCATTATGATCAGCCAAAGCAAGTTGACTATCAACTTGTTTGGCCATATACATCAGCCTCTCCATCATACAATTACATATGTGATCAAATTATATGACAATATCAGGTTAATTTTTTTTTAACTTCACTATAATATCATCACTTAACAATCTAGTTAGTATGATCGTTCTTGATTGAATATGTATGAATCAAATACATATTAATCTTAATTGACCGATATATACTTGAACAACAAGAAGACTGTGGACCGGGTGTACTAAGATATGTAAAATAAATATTCTTTAATATAACATAACTTCGGTAAAAATAAAATTAAAGTAGTTTTTTTTTTCGAACGAATTTATTCAATTAATATATCTAGTTTTTAACAATCTTAAGGTTGACGTTCTAATGAAATTATTTTTAATTTTAACTTACACCAAATTCCATATAATACAGTCTCAGGTTATAAACAATTTCAGGTTAACCACCGAGATATTCTAGATTAAGAAAAAGTGTTGAAAGCAAACATACTGATATGACTTGAAAAAGCTAATAAAAAAATAGGTTTAAACCCTCGTCTGGTTTTCATATTTGTGTGTTAATCTCAAGTAGATCATCGTGTTTTTTTGGTCTCAATCGGGTTCATAAACTTATAAAAATGAGCCAATTAAGCCCTCTCCGTTAAGTTATCACTAACGGCGTTGATCTGTTATTTTTGAGTGTTTCATCCTACACCTCCAAGATCTCATCCTACACCTCCAAAAATTCCAATTTTATCCTTCTGACATCTCATCATCATCCTGCACCTCCAACTCAAAACTAGGGGGACGGGATAGAAAGAGGGGGCAGGTGCGGGCGGGGGGAGAAAACAAGCGTCACGACCGTAAGAAGAAGGAAGGGAAGGGAGTTTTAAAAGGGAAAGAGGAGGGAAAGAAGGGGGGAGGGAAGGAAGGAGAAAAAGAGGTAAGGGAGAGGAGATAAGAGGGAGAGGAAAACAGAAATAAGAAAAGAAGAAAAAAGAAGATAAAAAGAAGAGAAGAAGAAGAAAGAAGAAGAAAGATAAGAAAAAGAAAGGCAGGGTAAGAGAGGCAAAGAGAAAAGGAGAAGCAAAAGAGGAAAAGAAAGGAAAAGAAGGGGAAATGGAACGAAAAAGAAAAAAAGGGAAAGCGGAGAGAGAGGGACAAGCGAGAAAAGAGGGAGAGACGGGGGGGGGGGAAAAGAAGAAAGAGGAAACTGAAAGAAAAATGGAAAGAGGAGGGAGGAGGGGGGAGAGGGTAAAGAAAGGAAGAAAAAGAGAAGTGAGAGGGGGAAAAAGAGGGCGAGGAAGAAAAGCAAAAAGAGAACGAATAAGAAAAAAAAAATAAAAATAAAAATAATACTCAAAATCATATTTAATATATTTAAATATATTAAATTATATTAAAATTTTAAAAAAACAAAATTTTGAAAAAATTGTCAATCGGATATAGATATCCGATGAGTTATAAATCGGATATGAATAAAGAATGTTTTTAAAATTTTATTTTATATATAAATTTTAATAATTATTTAATTTAATTTAATATTTTAATATAATTTAGTATTAGTTAAATTTTATTTAATTATAATTTTATTTATTATTTGATAAATAAATGTTTTAAAATTTTGGTTATTATTTAAATTTTAATAATGAGTAATTTAATTTAATATTGAATAGAAGTTAATATATTTTGAAGAGATTAAATATTTGATTTAATATAATTTACTGTGTGTTATTATTTGATGTTTAATTATTTTTATTGGGTTGTAAATAATTACTAGTTATAACATAAATATATGTAATAAATTAGTTGAAATATAAAATTATATTAAATAATATTTGAATTTTAATTTAGTTATTATTAAGGTGACTATAAATCTTTTTAATAAGCAAAAGAAAAAAATAAGAATATATTTATTAAAATTAAAAATAAAATTTTTTATAAAGTTAAAGGTGTAGGATAAGATGAAATGTCAAAAGGTTATTAAAAGTGGAATTTTTTGGAGGTGCAGGATGAGATCTTGGAGGTGTAGGATGAAACACTCGTTATTTTTTTATATGATATAACATTGTATATTAAAGGTTTAATGTCTCGGTAGGTCCCTATTTTTGGCGTGAATCTCAAATAAGTCCATTTTCTTTTGGCGTCTCAATTGGGTCCCTTTTTGTGTAAAATTGTGGCAATTAGGGGTCTGCCGTCAAATTGAATAAACGGCCGTTAAGTTGGCCTACGGGATAAATTTTTATTTTAAATTTTGAATTAAAAAATTAAATTAAAGTAGGGGACATCAATTAGGGCAAAGTTGGCAATTCAATTACAGAACCCCATTCTCTCTGGAAGTTATGATAATGTATTCCGGCAACGTCTCCTCTTTGGACCCCATGTTTTCCGGCACCAGTCTACAGCAGTCCCTAAAACCGAATCCTCTCAACCTTTCAAATTCTTCCCCCAATACCATCCTTCCCCCCTTTCTCCGCCTCCCGCAGCTCCGCTCCCCGACGGTGGTCGTCGACGGAGTCTAACTCTGATGTGGAGGCAGAGCTCTTACCTTTTTCCATGGGCAGCTTAATGGCATCAGAGAGTCGGGCGAGACGTCATGCTAGTGATCTTCGTCTCCAAGGAAGAGGAAACCTCTGGTCAGCGCACTAGATTTTGAGACTGCCGAAGCCGGCGAGGGAAGTGCCGACGCAGAGGTTGCTATTGCGCTTCCAGATTTTGTAGGTGTCGGAGGGGGCGATCTTTCCTGCGCTTAGTGTTCGCAAATTTGGGGCCTTTTGTTTGCAGGGTTGCATGATAATGGAGACGAAGGAGGCGAAATCGGTGCTCCAGTGATAGCGGCCTGGTGACGCAAAGAAGGCTGATGGGACAAACCCGATTTGGGGGTTCTCTTGCTTCGAATGCACGCTGGATTTGAACCAGTCAACAGAAAGGGTAACAAAATGTGGTTCCAGTGAAAAATTAATTCTAGTTATCTAGAGATGTTTAGGTCTTGGAAATTATGGTTCTGATGCTGATGATGAAGACAATGATATATTGTTAATGCATTTCACAAACTTCATGAGCATAGTACATATGAAACTAATTTTGTGAATGATCGATCAAAACCAGTCTACATCAATGTTAGAGGATGAGTTTGGAAGAGGGAATAGAATAATAGGAGGGGTAGGGGGAGGATGATTCAGAAAGAAGACCTGCAAAATTCAACACAGTTTAGTTTATGTATTTGTTTTCCTTTATATCTCCCTTCACTCCCTTCCACGGCAACCCTTGCCTCCACCGAACTAGTCCAACTTGGCTCTCGTCCGACGGCCAAAATCATCACCGCAACGCCCTCCGCCTGAAGTGCCACCAGCACACCACGTTCCACTTCTCTTCTTCCACGCGTAGCGAGCAAGGAATGTTCCGCTTCTTTCTGTTGGCCCTTAATTTATTTTATGTTCAACTTGCCTTTCAGCCCTCGATTTATCCTCATTATTTTAATTCAAAAAATAAAAAAATAAAACAACAGTTAGTCACGTCAGCATGCCACGTAACACCCATACTGCTATTCACGGTGTTTGATCAATTTGACGAAAGTCTTGATTTGATCAAATTTTATCACAAAAGGACCCATATTGAGACGCCGAAAAAAAAGGAACGCTATTGAGATTCACGCCAAAAATAGGGACCTACTGAGACGATTAACCTATATTAAATTGAATGGGTAATCTGTTTTACATCACATTCCACGTGGATACTTGAAATTTTTATATTTTTTCTACTGTCACAGGAAACCCAAAACCCTCCCAGAATCGCCCCACCGTCGCGGCACCCCACCGGTTCGCGGCGTCCTCTGGATCTTTTGTGTTGGGGCTTTTCCAGGTTTGTGTTCTCCTCTCTCCGTTCCTCTTTCTCTCACACTGCTTATTGATGCTCTCAAGACTTTATCTATATATGCCTCTCTGATGCGACAGGTGCCTCCAATTTTCCAGCAAGCTTCAAACTTTCCGTCGCCGGCTCCAATTTAGATTATTTTCCGGTATGAATCGTTTGCGACATCCCCTTTGTTGATTTAGGGTTGGGGGCGTGTTTGAAGGAAAACATATTTTGAATCTGGGTTTTTGTTGGATGGTGGAGAATATGGATCGCGACTTAGGGTTTTGATTTAGGGCTTTCTCTGGATCTTTTGTGTTGTCTTGGTTGCAAGTTTGAATGGAGCAGCTCGTAGAGATTGGAGCGATTGGGATTTTAGGGTTCTTCCCAATAGCTAAATCCGAAAAAAATTTCCTGGAAACGTTAATAACCATCTGATCTATCTCACAGATATCAATATGTTCTACAGAGCTGTGGCGAGATACTTCCCTGAGTACTCCACCATCTCCACCACCAACAACTAAAACCATTTTGGGATTGGAATCGAACAGAGGGGTAGATGAGCAATCATCTCCTAATAAGCACATTCATCCTTCTCAGTCAACTTTAATTGAATGGGCTTCTCCTGACCACATCAGGTTGTTGAAATATTTTGGTTTTACAAATTTCCATGAGAAAGTTTGAGAAGCCGAAAACCATCCAGAAACAACAATGGAATGGCACTTTGCCTCTGACTCAGGGCTGAAGCTTTAGCCTTCAAACAACACGAAGGAATTTCCTTCTCTATCCCACTCCCGTTACTCGCCTTCCCATCCATAGTCTTCGGGCATTCCAAACCTTTTCCTGCGTCGGCCTCCATATATTATTCTTTTCTTCTTTGGCTCCAGTCTCTGATTAATGATGCGAAAGGCGGAGAGTGAAGCAGAAGCGAAGCGACGAAGGAAGATGTATAACAACTAACTCTGATGAATGATGCGATAGGCAGTGGCCTGATTCATTGTGGGTGGTGGCGCATGATGGAGAATGATTGTCCAACGAGATGAGCATGGTGGTTGGCCATGGCGACAAGGATGGTGGAGAATGATACTGTTGCGGCGGCTAGCTTTACCTAAAAAATTTCATAATATAACATTGCCACATCAGCATTTTAAGTGGGCACATGTCGTCACAGACACACGGCGTTAGTGATAACTTAACGGAGATAACAAAACGAAGGTGTAAACTTAAACAATACTTTAAAAATGTTAATCACGAGATAAGCGAGGAGAGAGTGGCACCTATTATTTTTGGAATTTTTTAAGCGGTGGTATAAAGATCAACCTCCAATCGTGAATCACTGGTCGTCTCTTCCATCTCTTCCACTGTTGGCTCTCAGTTGAACAACATCCAAAAAAACAAAGGCACAGAAATGGAGGCCTCTGGTGCTGCAGAGCAGAAGCTCTTGGAAAATGTCACTTCGTCTCAATCTTCTTCCTCGTCCTCTTCGCTGACAAGAAAAGGTGGCTTGCGAACCATGCCTTTCATCATAGGTATTTCTCGCTCACTGCAAAACTCTTTTATTGCACTCACTCATTTTTTATCATCGGACAATGTGCTTTTGCTTACTTTGATCAGTGAACGAGTGTTTGGAGCGAGTGGCCAGCTACGGGATCATGCCGAACATGATACTGTACCTGCTGAACGGTTACGGCATGCCTGTTGCCAAGGGCACAAGCGTCATTTACACTTGGTCGGCCACCTCTGACATCTTGTCCATCTTCGGTGCCTTTATCTCCGATTCTTATTTGGGTCGATTCCTCGTCATTTCTATCGGATCCTTCTCCAGCCTTCTTGTAAGTCTACTTAAACAACAATAAAACAAATTAGTTATAGCTTTTTGAAGAAATTAAAAGTTGTTTCAGGAGTAATATTTATAGACTTCTAAGGCTACTTTTATTTAGAAGATCATAAAAAGTTCGAAATTTGAAATTTTCAGACTATATATTCAGTATAATTTTGATAAAAAAAAGTCCAAAGTCAGTTAATCAATTAAAAATTACTTAATGACTTTTAAATAGTTCTTTGGTAATTCACAGTTGATTCACTAACTAGGCATTCTAGTTATATTTTCTTTCTTTTTTTCAGAAAGAAAACGAAATTCACTGGTTGTAGGTAAGAATGCAAATCTTTCTCTGTCAACTATATCTGTTGTCATGATTCAAAGAAACCTAGTAAAACCTGGCTCAGAAAGTTGCTTCAGGCAACTTTTAATCCAATCCAAGATACTTAAGCACTCGCATAGTAGCAAAATCTTCTTCTTAAATGATAACCCTTCTTTAACTTACAGAAATTTAATAATTGCCTTGGCTATAGCTGAAATACTAATTATCTGTAATTGCTTTAGCTGGTGTAGGCTTAAGTCTTCTGCCATGGCTTGGTTTTTTGATTCAAAGTGTGCTTCATAATGTTCCGTTGCTTTGTTTCCTGGGGAAATGTAGGATAGGTTTTTCCGAAGAACACGAGATAAATGATTTTTCATGATAGTGCTGTAATTTTTTTTTTTGACTCTCACAGGGTTTAATCATTTTGTGGTTAACTGCCATGATCCCAGAGCTAAAACCTTCCTGTGAATCAATCATGCTACACTGCAGCTCTGCCACAACAGCCCAACTAGCTGTTCTATTCCTTTCCTTGGGATTAATTTCCATTGGAGCTGGTTGCGTTAGACCTTGTTCCATAGCATTTGGAGCAGATCAACTGAAAATTAAAGAAGGATCTAATGATGAGAGGCTCTTGGATAGCTACTTTAATTGGTATTATACCTCAATAGCGTTATCAACTATAATTGCTTTGAGCGTAATAGTGTACATTCAAGAAAATCTGGGATGGAAAATTGGATTTGGTTTACCTGCTTTGCTAATGTTCATATCGGCTGTCAGTTTCATTCTTGGTTCACCGATTTATGTCAAAGCAAAACCCGGTCATAGCTTACTCACTAGTTTTGTACAAGTAGCAGTAGTATCTGTAAAGAATAGAAAACTTAGTCTTCCTGATGGCAACTTTGATCAATACTATCAAGACCGCGATTCTGAGCTGGCCGTTCCTACTGATAGCCTTAGGTACTTGTGCTTGCCCTTATTATGCTATTTCCTTCCAGTTTAACTTCTCAAATACTTCCCCCAAAACATTTTATGTGAGAAGCAGCCAATCCAGTTATCATCATATACTGAATAGTGACAATCATGTATTCACTTAGTTCAAGATAATTTTTTATTGTCTTTATTTCTTTGTTAGTAATGTTTTTGGTTCCCCTTGACAAATTCTATTTCTGAGTGTTCAGAGTAATTTCATCATATAGTAATGTTCCTTCTATAAGATATGTCATGAATGCCTCCCATCCTTGAGAGAATCCCATTTAACTAGAATCTTTACGTTGTACAAGTAAACTCTCCCTATAATTATGGGGGATCAATAAGAAATAAATAAATAAATAAGGGATTTAAATTATCCATTGACACCTGTCCTATACTATCTGAGTTCTTTGAGTGAATTAACATTATCTTATCTTACAGGTGTTTGAACAAAGCTTGCATGATAAAGACTCCTGAGACTCTCTCAAACCCTGATGGATCAGTTTCAGATCCATGGAGCCAATGCACAGTCGGACAGGTCGAGTCACTGAAATCTGTCCTCAGAGTGCTTCCTATGTGGTCCACGGGCATCTTAATGATGGTTTCCCAAAGCTCACTCTCTACTCTCCAGGCAACTACCTTGGACCGAAGGTTAGTTGGCAATTTCAAGATGCCTGCAGGGTCCTTCAGTCTTATCATGGTAATCACATTATCAATAGTCATTCCCATATATGACCGCATAATGGTACCTCTACTGGCAAAACACTGGGGTATGCCTAGAGGATTCAGTTGTAAAACACGAATTGGGATAGGATTGTTGTTTGTATGTGCAGGTAAGGCAACATCAGCTTTAGTTGAAACTATGAGACGAACTGCGGCCATTGAACAAGGCTTTGAAGACCAACCTAATGCTGTAATTGACATGTCAGTTTTATGGTTGGTTCCTGAGTTTGTTTTGCTTGGAATAGGTGAGGCCTTTAACCCTGTTGGACAGGTTGAGTTTTTCTACACTGGTTTCCCCAAGACCATGTCTAGTTTTGCAATGGCTCTTTTCACTCTTGAGCTGGCTGCTGCTAATGTAGTGGGAAGTGTGTTGGTGAGCATAGTTGACAAGGTCACTAGTCTAGGAGGGAAGGAGAGCTGGTTATCAACTAACATTAACAGTGGCCATTTGAATTACTATTATGCATTGCTCACTTTCTTGGGTGTAATTAACTACTTTTACTTTCTTGCTATTTGTTGGGCTTATGGTCCTGCTCAGTGGCAAAAGCTTGAAGCTTCAGCTGACAAGGAAGAAGAGCAATTTGAAAACAGGGAGGTACCTACTTCCTAGTTTAATTTTTAGTATATAGGTACTGTAAAAGCAAGAGAAACTGTAGAATGTATGATATATTATCGGTGGCCAATGCTCCACAATCACAATAAACTCACATACTATACAAAATGACCCAGTAGTTGCTTTTGTAAATCTGCAAATGGTGCTCACGTTTATAAAACGCAGGCACTCAAGTATTTCTCTTCTTATGTTATGAGAAACAATTTATTTTAATTTAAAAAACAATATATGGTAACAAAAAAACTATTACATAGAAACTTTTCCATTTCTAATTCTCTCTTTTATAAGATGTTTCTTCAATACTGAAGTCCTTGTCATAATTATTCTGAAATTTGTTATCTTCATCTTTCTAATTGTTATCGTAAACATTTTCATTATTTCCGTTGTTGTTATCTTTACCCTCTTCATTATTAACTTCGTCATTATCTTCTTTTTTCTTGGCGTTCTTGTTTAAAAGCGAGTTTGTGAAGTTCAAACTCTTGTTTTTATTGGGCTTAATTGTTTAATTGGTTTCTAAATTCAGGGATTTGTTATAAAATTAAGCATTTTTATTATTTATTCTGTCTCAAATGTGACAAAATTGTAAAATGTTCCTCCAAATAATTTAGCTTTTATTATTATATATTATTACTATCATTTGATTTTCTTGCTCAAGGTGAATGATTTTAGCATTGAGTTGTTCATTTGCTTCTTTAGACATTTAGTAAGATTCAACACATTTTTAAAATAACTTTCTTGTTTCATAGTATCAACTTTTAAAGAGATAATTTTTGTGAGATCTTTTTCAAATCCTTGTTGACAAGCACTTGCTTTATCTTTATAGAATCCATGCACGTTTATATTTGAATTCATAACCTTCAATTATTGTAACTCTAAGTTCAGGTTTCAAAGTGGAAAAACTTGAGTGGCCAAGTCTCTTCTGCCATAAATGTAGGCTGTTTACCTTGCTTGTAAAGAACTTGTTCCCCTTTTTTCTTCCATTCAGGTTGAATTTTTTTATCTTTCATTTGGATTATCATCAACTCTCTTCTAGATGCATCACTGATTGTGTGTGAAGAAGAACATTATTTGTGTTCATAGTTGACAAAAGCGTATTCATAACTTTCTATCCGTCTAAGGATGTTAATTTTTTTAGTGAATGAAACACGTGATCCTTAAGATTTCACCCATTGTAATCAAAGTGTTTTTTTCCCATGAATGATTACACTCGTTCTTAGATAAGAGTGATTTTGTTTAAAACATACATGTGCTTAGTCAAAAGTAGTTGTCTCCAGGAATAAGTTAGGTCAACTAGAAGTGATAAATAATATTCGTAGTTTAGCTAAATGTGACTGAGTCCAAATAATACTTATATCTTCCAATTATAATATATTTTAAACAAACCAACATTAAAAAATAATACTTTACGTAAATCTCTTTATCTTTTAGCTTTTTGTATTATATGTTATTATTATTCAACTATTTATAAGGAGGATAATTTTGTGAAAATGTTTTTTCCTAGAAAAGTTCAATCTCCTATTATTTTTATTAATTGCTAAAAAATAGCTAAGCATAAAAACATGACTATGCTTCGTCTAAAAGATGATGATTTATAATAATAACAGATAATGAGAGGCACAAATGTTCGTTTAACAGATGATACAACATTATGCAATCATATCATACATTTGATCAAGCACAAATTCTCTCAAACGACAAACACATAAAAGTGAGTTAACCTTATACCAAATTGAAGACACATAAATGTTTACAACAAATGTCTACTACTTCCGTTTGTAAAGTAGATTTATTAGACAAAGGATAAGCCATATAAAAACAGATTTCTTGAAAAAGTAGCTAAAGTTACTTTTCTTAAAAAATTCCTGAGTAAAGTAATTGTCAACTTTGAAAGATTTCTCTACTTCACACAATATTAAAATTTAAGATGAATCAATGAAATGTGCATGGCTCAAGAAGGAGATAAGTACATTCTATACTATGAGAAAATGAAGAAAGAACATTTATTATGCTCAAGAAGGAGATAAGTACATTCTAGTACTATGAGAAAATGAAGAAAGAACATTTATTATGCTTTAACTGTATCTGTCACTATCAAGCTCTTTAGACAAATTTCTTGAATTAGCTTCACTTTTTCTGTGGTTTGCTGAATCACCTCTGGCCCAGTCAACACTGCTTCTCCTTCTTGAAACCAACAAAGAGGAGTCCTACAACGTCTTCCATACAAGGCTTCAAATGGTGCCATGCCAATACTAGATTGATAGCTATTATTGTAGGTGAATTCCAATAAAGGTAATACTTCATCCCAGACTCCCAAATGATCCAAAACACACGTCCTCAATAAGTCTTCAAGTGTTTGGATTGTCCTTTCAGACTAACCGTCCGTTTAGGGATGATAGGCTGAACTCATCTGAAACCGGCTGCCCAATTCACTTTGCAGTGATTGCCAAAACCGAGAGGTAAATCTAGTGTCTCTATCAGAAATGATACTAGATGGCACTCCATGCAACCGGACTACCTCTCTGATATAGAGTTGAGCCAATTTAGCCATTGACATCTTCAAATTAACAGCAAGGAAGTGAGCATTTTTAGTTAACCGATCCACTATTATCCAAATAACATCATGATTTATGACCGTACGAGGTAAATGGGTCACAAAATCCATAGAGATGTTATCCCACTTCCATTCAGGAATTTCTAGCTGTTGTAGCAAACATCCTGGTCTTTGATGTTTCGCTTTGGCCCTTTGACAGGTTAAACATGACGTCACAAACCGAGCCACATCACTCTTCATTCCTGGCCACCAAAATGACTCCTTGAGGTCATGATACATTTTAGTCATGCCTGGATGCATACTAAAACGACTTTGATGTCCTTCCTCAAGAATCATTCTCTTTAGCTAATCATCATTAGGTACACAAACTCTTCCTCTGAACTACAAAATATTGCTCGGTCCCAATGCAAACTCTTTACCTTGCTCGCTACCGATCGGTCTTCTTGACTTTTGCAACTCCTCATCTATAAATTGCTTCTCACGTATTCGGTTCAACAGTCTTCTTTCTACTACTAAGCGACAACAGCTGATACCGTTCGGTTCTAACTCAACTTGTAGCTTCAAGTCTATAAAACTCTCAATCAAATTCCACTCTCGAACCATCATAGTAGACACATGCACAGTCTTCCTGCTCAAAGCATCAGCTACTACATTATCTTTTCCAAGATGGTAAAGTAAATCAAATTCATAATCTTTTATGAATTCCATCCATCTTCTCTGCCTCATGTTCATTTCCTTTTGATAAAAAAGATACTTCAAGCTTTTGTGATCACTGAACACTTGAAACCGAACACCATAAAGATAATGTCTCCAAATCTTCAATGAAAAAACCACTGCTGCTAACTCCAAATCATGAGTTGGATAATTCTTCTCATGAGTTTTAAGCTGCCTTGAGGCCTACGCAACCACCTTCCCTTCTTGCATCAGTGCACAACCCAATCTTTGGTAGGAGGCATCACAAAATACTTCA